>VMDO01018065.1:0-43155 GCA_007922755.1 Pedetes capensis
AAGAGCAAATAACAATGCAAAAGCAGATACAAATTATTCTCATAGGCACTGAGTGATCTTCAAGGTGAAATATTAGAAGTGATGTTATAAAATACAAATAATGTGACTGAGAGCTCCCTAATGTTCTGATATATAGCAATATGTTCTCATTCATTAAAGTCTAATTTTAATGCATTGACAGTTAACAACCTTGAGAAATAAGACCTCTAATTTCAATCTTATAATGTTCTTGGTCATATATCTTTGTAATATCTCATAAACACTACCAAGAAAATGTTCAATCCAAGTTTACCATCTTTCCCCCTTCCATAAACACAGTTCTAGAATTCCCTGTCTTGGCAAAAAGAGCCACAATCATCCCAATTACTCAAATGGGACAAGCTAGAGAACACACAGCCATCCCTATCAAACACCAAATCCTGCACATCGCATCTCCTGACAGTTCTCCTTCATAAATACCTCTGTTTTCCTCTCACCCATCCCATCACCAGTATCCATCCCAGCTCTCTTTTTCTCTACCCTCTCGATCTGCTTCTAAACTCCAATCTACACTATTATCATCCTTATATATTATAGTAGCCTCTTAAATGGGCACGTTGAAAATCTACCACCTCCTGCCTCACCTCTAACTCATCCCTTGCTCTCTTCCAGTTTGTTCTCACTAATGCAGCCAGAATACTTTCTGTAAACAGAAAAGTTAAGAGTGACACTCTTCTACACTAAGTTTTTTCAAGGACTTCCCATTGTTTCAGTGAACTTAGCCTTCACATAGAAAGTTTTACCTCAGCCTATATAATCAGAAGACATTGCATTGGGAAAAGGTGTGGCAAAAGATCTCTTTAAAGTATTGAAAAATAAAGATGTCACATTGAAGATGAAAGTGTGCCTGACTCATCCCATGGTATTTTCAGTCACATCATATGGTTGTGAAAGCTGGACAATGAACAAGGCAGACAGGAGAAGAATTGATGTTTTTGCATTATGGTGCTGAAGACAAATACTGAATATACCATGGACTGCCAAAAGGACAACAGATCTGTCCCAGAAGTAGTGCAAGCAGAGTGCTCCTTGGAAGCAAGAATGGCCAGACTGCGTCTTACATATTTGGGACATGTAGTCAGCAGAGATCAATCCCTGGAGAAGAACATCATGTTTGGGAGAGTGGTAGGTCAATGAAAAACAGGAAGACTTTCAACTAGATGAGTTGACACAATGTCCTCAATAATGGGCTTAAACAAGATCATGTGCCTGGCCGAGAATCAGGAAGTATTTCATTTTGCCATACGTAAGGTTGTTATGAGTCGGACCTGACTCAACAGCGCCTAACAACAATCTCATTAGCTTCAACTAGTGCCACATTTCCCATTGTTCAGAATATTTGAGCTGCATTTTATCTAGCTGCTCCTTTTATGTAGAACAAGCTTTCTCCTTCCTCTCACGTAGAATATCCTTTAGATCTCAGCTTAAGCAACATTACTTCAGGGAATCCTACTTCAGGATGCCTCAGCCAAAAGAAATATTACCTGGTACAGTCTCCTACACACTCATCCTACTTGTAATGTATTCATTGTATGTCTCCCCTGTTGGAAAATAAGCTACGCAGAGACTCAGTGTTTCTCACCAAGTCTGACACATGGATTTTTAGTAAATGTATTTTGAACATTAATTATGATCTGAAACATATGTGTGCATTATTGTGCTATTGTAGTTATTATGATTATTCTATCATTACTTGGAGTTATTGGTGACATTTTTCACAATTCCTTAAGTCTATTGAGTAAATGATTTTTATTTTATAATATATAGATTTTTATGCCTACCATGTCTTCTCTTTATTCTTCCCACCATTAACTATACCTAGAGTAATTTCATTTCAAGACACCTGTCATTCTATTTTCTTCATTAGTGCAAATAAAGTTGTAAAATGCTCCAAATAATCTGCTACATCTTCAATAAGTATCAACTTTTTTCTTTCAATTCCTTTGCGTTCTTAAAATACTTGTACATCTCTTCTTTCAGAGTTGCATATCAAGGACCCAGTAGTAAGATTTCTCAGTGCTGTAAATTACAGAATACCTTATATTGCACAAAGTGACTAATGGATACCCTAACTGATCTATGCTATAAGGACATAAAGTAAAATAAATATTTATAAGCCAACTTGAAAAAGAATAAGATATATTTCCTTATTATAGGCCTTATACCCTGAATGTCTAAATACTGTCCATTAAGATTCACATTTACAGCAGGGGGTGAGTGCACACACAAAACCACAGCACTGAGGAGGCTGAAGCAAGAGGATTGTGACAGAGGATAGCCTGGGCTACATACTGAGATCCTGTCATAATAGATAGATAGATAGATAGATAGATAGATAGATAGATAGATAGATAGATAGATAGATAACATAGCATAACATAATAAAAGATTCACAATTACTTTATTTATTGCTGTCAAGTGCCACTGAGTTGTATCCAACTCATAGTGACCCTCACAGGGTTTTCAACCCTCATAGGGTTTTCTAGGCAATCCACTCCCGAGGCAATCCCAAAACAACTGATTATTTTGGGATTGCCTCAGGAGTGGATTGCCATGTCCTTCTCCCATTTTTTGCTGTGCTGGGAATCAAACCTGGGACCTCAGAGACTGAAGAGCAGCACTCTACCAACTGAATTAAATAAATATCCTTAAATGATTAGATTAGGTACAGTTTCTAGCCTTCACACTATATCTACTAACACTTTAAAAATCTATCTTGTACAGGTAAAAAAAATCCTGACAAAGATCAAAAGATGTAAATCCATTATACTATATGGTAATCTTTTCTGTTAGCTAGGGTTTAGCTCAGTTGGTAGAGTGAAGCTCTCCACTACCTGAGGCTCCAAGTTCCATCCCCAGCATCACAAAAAAGGGAGAAGGACCTGGCAACTCACTCCTGAAACAATCCCAAAACAATCAGCCTGTGAAAACTCTATGAATAGCAGAGAAGTGCTGACATAGTACCTGGCATGGCACAGTGTCCGGTAGTGTTACACACAGGGTTGCTATGAGCCCAACCTGACTCGAGGGCACCTAACAATGACAAAAATGTTTTCTGTTAGTTAAACCATTTTAGATACAGTGCTATCAATCATATTGGAATGTGTCTTTGTAAGGTTAATGAAAGCAGATCTTTTTAATAGCAAGGTCTACTTTACCAGACACAACAACATAAAATTTACATACGAATAACTACTGTTTAAGTGAGATACATTTCTTTTAGCCATTGATAGCCTTTACATTTTAAAATGTCTTATTTACTGCCAGGTTCCTGGTGCACACCTGTAATTCCAGTGACTAAAGAGGGGAAGGCAAGAGGATTGCAAGTTTGAGACTAGAGGCAGTCTGTCTAGTTAAGTGAGACCTTGTCTCAAAATAAATAAACAAATAAATTAAAAATGTCTTATTTACCGAAATAGAAAGATCTTAAAATTTTAAATTGGATTCTTATTATCCTGAGTCATATTATCACTGGAGATTACTTTAAATGATGCAATCCACTTGAATAGTTTCTATCTCTACCTTGTAAGAACCTGAGGTGGGTGGTACTTAAGTGTCTCTAAGTCATGTCAGGCCTCCAATATTCACATAGTGGTCATTCTTTATAGTGAATGTTGCTGCCCTTAGAGTCACTGTCAACCAATTAAGATTCAGACACTTGAATGTGAGAGAAAAAAAAAACTCAGTTATTCAATTTCACATATTAATGATGAGAACTTTATCTTACATGACGACATTTTGGATAATTAAAGTAGATCATGTCTTCATAAAACATGATGTGTCAATTTCAGAGCTGCATATTATTTTAGAAATTAAGAAATCAAACCTGGCCCCATTCATTCTGCAAGCATTTTCAGAATTGTGTTTCTAAAATGAGCCAGTATATAGATTCAATACAATATAATATCCTAACACATCTCAATTAGGCTTATTTGAACATTTCTCTAAATCTTACTGCTCCTCCTTGAGAACAAGGACACTGATTAATATAGTACTAAGGACATTTTTTAAATATTAAGACTCATCCCTGCATAACTACCAAGTTTCCTATAAAATATATAGTTTCACTAGTGCATGTAGACCCATTAAAAAAAGATCTAAAGGATTGATTCTACATAAAACGTGTTGAATTTACAGGGCTTACGATAACACATTGCTGTGTCTTACTCCATTTTCTAATTCTATAGGTCTGCCCAAGAATGTGCATTTCTACCAATTATGATGCCAATGCTATTAGTCTGAGGACTGCACTTTGTGAACCACCTGTGTAAAGAATAACCCTATATTCCTGTCATTGAAAATAAGTTTTTAATTTTTTTAAACAAAGCATATTCAGAAATAGAAAAATTTATAATCTGGATGTAGGTATATGAATTCTTTTTCATTTCCTTCTTGCCATAATTCCAATTTCCTCTTGATTGTCTCTAAAATCAAGACAGATTTGATTCTTCTAAGTTACATTAAAATTTTGTTAATCTTTCATACTGGTTTGGGCATGGGCGACAGTAATTTCTTGATATTCATATGTATTAATTGCAATTTTCCTTCTTTAATGCATAGTAATTGTATAGTAATTGCATTTATTTTTTTATGGTTTTCCATATACATGTTTCCATCTTTTAATTAGCTTTTCTCAGAATACCTTAATTAAATAAAACCATTGAGCAAATGCTGAGAACATAGACAAAGCAGACAAAGGGAAAAACAGAACAATGATGTCTTTGGTCATAAGCCTTTTCTTGTATTTCAAGCCCTTATCATGAACAGGGGCTGGGATTTAGCTCAGTTGGTTGAGCACTGCGCTGCAGTCTCTGAGGTCCCAAGTTCAGTTCCCAGCACCGCAAAAATGGGAGAAGGAGCTGGCAATCCACTCCCAAGGCAATCCTGAAACAGTCAGCCATTGAAAACCCTGTGAGGGTCGCTATGAGTTGGATACCGACTCGAAGGCACCTAACAACAATAATCATGAACAGAGACCACACCTTTGAAGAATTCCTATGGGTATGCTCAGGAGGTCTTGCAGGAGCCAAATACTATACCTACTTGTTGTTGTTGTTAGGTGCCATCGAGTCAGTATCCAACTCATAGCGACCCTCACAGGGTTTTCAATGGCTGACTGTTTCAGGACTCCCTTAGGAGTGGATTGCCAGGTCCTTCTCCCTTTTTTGTGGTGCTGGGAATTGAACTCGGGACCTCAGAGACTGCAGCACAGCACTCTACCAACTGAGCTAAATCCCAGCCCACCTACTTGTAGAGTGGCTTTTTATTTTCTAAGCTAATTCACCTGATATGGTAACATTTTATGTAGTTATACCGTAGGTCAATCAATAATGTGATTTGCTATCCACAGGGAGGAGGGGGACACCTTCTGATACTTCATATTTTTAAACAATTCAAATTGTTTTATATTCCCTAAATTACATTGATCCATGAAGTTAATGATAGTTTTTACTAATACTCCCTTTTGTAAACTCTATCATTGAGGAAATCTTGGAAAATTATAATTAATGGCACATAAAATGTGGGAAATCTCTTTGACTGTGCAACTTTACTGCTAGCTCCTACTATGTGCAAAATAAAACAAGACCCACATGTTTTCCCTCCTGGGTTTGGATATGGCTGGACTGATGCAGTGGCAATGAGGATGGCTTATACTTACACCTCCAGGGTGCTTTAACTCTCTCTCAACAAATTTGCCATCTTGTCCATTATGTGAATAAGCTGTAACCACTGAACTGGCATTGCCCTCACTTTTCCATTTCAGCAGAAATGTTAAAAGGAGGTTGTCTCTCTGTAGGCTCAAGTGATGCCATCTGCTTTTCCATTTGAAGAAATACTATAAAATAGTGGGGGAGGTGTTTGGTATTCAATTAGAGTTGGACTGTTTCCCCAGTTTTCTCTAGCTTGACACCTGCTGGTTCACATACAGAATACAAATGAGAAGGCAAAAAATAGTTAATGAACTATGATAGGAGAAATACTACAATTAGATTAGCCAGTTCGGGGCTGGGATTTAGCTCAGTTGGTAGAGTGCTGCGCTGCAGTCTCTGAGGTCCCGAGTTCAATTTCCAGCACCGCAAAAATGGGAGAAGGACCTGGTAATCCACTCCCAAGGCAATCCCGAAACAGTTAGCCATTGAAAACCTTATCAGGGTCACTATGAATCAGATACTGACTCGCAGGCACCCAACAACAACAACAACAACAAGATTAGCCAGTTAGCATAACAAATGCACATGTTCCTATTACAATAAGCCAAATACAAAAGGTTTTTATTTTCACGTGAAAAGTATAAGGATTCTTAGAATACTATAATACTAATTCTCAAGAAAGTAACTATATTGTACATGAGTGTAGATTTCTTCATATAAAAATTTTCTGAGATTATAAGTAAAAGCTCATATTTAAAATACAGTTTAATAATTATCATCAATAACAAATCTTACTTTTATCTATCAACAAAATCTCCTCCCTTGGGATGTGTGTATATAAGTACTTCTTCATTTATAACACTAAAACATATGTCATTACAATTGTAGCTTTAATAGACCAGTAATGTTTATGGTAGACTTTTCAGACTGTGGAGTGCACGGCTTATCCAGTTACTAGAGGTATTTTTTTCTTATAATTCTAGATCCACACATTGTTTTGACTGTGCCTCAAACATAATGCACATTTCAATAAAACAGTACAGCTGAGAACTAGCAGGCTAATAAAAAGGACTTTAAAGGTCCATTAAATTAGAATTTAAGATGTCTCTTGCATTTACAGCACAAATGCTAATAAAAATATAAATCTGTTATTAACTTTTTATAGTCATGCAAAGTGATAAAAAATAAAAAATGTTGATTTATTACCATGTATCTATGAGATGGACAGAGTAGGACAAAGTTAGGTACAAGAGACAAAGTGGTAGGACAAGGAAAAGACATTTTAGGGTAGAGATGAGGTAAAATTATATATTAAATATAAAATGTATAAGACTGTATAGATTTAATTTTTTCTAAAATAATCATTTTTATTTTGATATTCAAGATAGCCTTGAATAGTATTGGTTTTTCATGAACATAAAGACCAAGAAAACCAAGAAAACATTTTCCAACCTTTAAATGACTAAAACATTAAGTTAGGAGATTCTGTTCCAGGGCAATACTGTGAAACATGTTACTGTTTCCCCAACTTAATGGCATACCTTTTTGTGTCAAGTGTGTGCTGACAATGTAGCCAGATTTGTTTATTGCTGTGTTCATTAGGATAATATAATCCGCTAGACGTTTCTTAAAAATACACTGACCTATTTGGAATGTTCATTGCTTAAGTCACAGTTGTACAGGTATAATTGGTACATGTGGCTGGGAAATTAAGATGATGATCCTTGGAAGCCACTGTTTCAAAATATAACTATAAAAGACAAATAAAATAAATTCTATATTCTTGCTGGTGTATCTAAATGTTTTTAAGAACTTCCTATGCAGGTTGTAAAAGAAAAGTTATGGTTCTCAAGAATGCTTAATGAGGAATAGAAGGAGGATGGGCACAACAGAGGGACAAAGCGGGAGAGACAAAAACAAAAAATAGAGGATGCTACTCTATGAAAATACAAAAAAGGAAAAAAAAAGTCAAGGTATATAAGCAATTGAGGTATGCAATATCATTTCATATTAATTAAAATTTTTTCTTTTTCTTTTTTTCTGTTTATTTTGTTCTGTAAAATGTTTAAGGAGACAGAAGCATTAAGAATACTGATTTGATAATTGTATAATGAACATATCAACTCCCTATTAGTCTGCAACCCATTAACACGAATAAATAAAATACTAATAAAAATGAATAAGAGAATAAGTCAAAATTATATACTTTCATATATTAAGACAGTTGGAAAAGAAAAACCCTGCGGTTCTAGGCTTTTAAGGACTCTAAGTCCTTTTTTCTTTCTTCTTTCCTTGAGACAGGTTCTGGCTATGTAGTCTAGGATGATTCTCCTGCTTCATGATTCTCCTGCTTCAGCCTTCCAAGTGTTACAATTACAGCCATGTGCCACCACAACTGGAAATTGTCTAAATTCTTACAATGAAATTATAAACAATTATCATTTCTCATAGAAATCATGTTGACCTGGAATATACTGACATAAAAATGCCTTAAAAATATAAGAAGTGAAGAGACTTCCCGCACACTACCTCTTGCTGTCCTTGTTAGGTGCCATTGAATGGGGTTCTACTCATAGTGCCTCTATGTACAACAGAAGAAACACTAAGGGACACTGTTCCATGCCCAGAACTGTATTTGACAGTGCTTCTTTTCTATTCATAGGGTTTTCAGTGGCTGATTGTTTTTAAAGTGGGCTGCTGAGTCATTCTTCCAAGCTTAGAGCACCTAGTATTCCCAGGTAATTTCCCATCCAAGTACTAACCAGGCTAACCCTGCTTAGCTTCTGAGATGGGACACCAGGGTGCAACGTAGAGACAGTAAAAACTTATAACTCATTAAGTTGCAATAAAATCAAAACAATTTATACATGAAGATGTTTGGATGAATGTACTATTAACTGTATAAAGTATTCTTTAAATTCTAAAAAATTCAGATGGACACACGTTTTATTTTTTTAGAATTAGTTGATTAAATATTAACATAATTCATTTAAAATTTCATTATACAAGTTTTCCTTGTTTTATAAGCTACCATGCTATTTATTCTATATCTCATTATTTCCATCTTTCTTATGAAAATATGAACATATTAACATGCAACCATCACTATATTAAATTACCTTTAAAAACACATAAAAATCAATGCAGTATAATGTTTTCCTCAATACATGAAATCCACTCTAAATATATTATAATATCTTAACAGACTTTGAGAGTGTTTATTTTATCCCTGATTCTAACAACTCGGGCTGATTAAACCTGTTAAGTAGAGCCTGTAGTGCTCGATGTGATACATTGGACTGTTATAAAAAGGTATATCCAAGGTGAGTTTAACTTTTTATTATTGATTTAATCAATAAATACATTCTCAAATGAGAAAAAATAATATTCTTAATTGCCTAAACCCAAATTTTTATATCTAATATTCTTACAATTACACATTATTCAAAAGAAAACTACATCAAAATATTTTCTTAATTAAAAAAATACATTGGAGTTTTTATTGCAGAGGTTTTCCACCTCCTTGTTAATGTTTATTCCTAGGTATTTTATTCTTTCTGAAGCTATTGACCTCCTATACTCATGGATGAGTAGAATTAATAATACAAAAATGACTATATTACTGAAAGTGATCTACAGAGTCAAGTCAGTCCTCACCAAAATTCCAATGACTTTCATCACTGAACTAGAAAAAAAATCCTAAAATTCATATGGAAATAGAAAAGACCCCAAATATCTAAAGCAATTCTGAGCAGGAAGAGTAATGCTGGAAGTATCATAATACCTGTTATCAACTTATACTGCAGAGTGACCGTTACAAAACCAGACACACAGACCAGTCAAATAGAAGACTCAGAAATAAACCCATACATCTACAGAACTTGATTTTTGACAAAGGTGTCGAAAACACACATTGGAGAAAAGATAGCCACTTCAACAAATGGTACTGGGAAAGCTGCATATTCATAAGTAGAAGAATGGAACTAGATCCCTATCTCTCACCCTGTACAAAAATCAATTCAAAATGGACCAAAGACATTAATGTAAGACTTGACACGTTGAAACTGCTAGAGGAAAACACTGGGAAAACATCTGATAAAGGCATGAGCAAAGACTCTTTGAAGTGGATTCTAATAAATCAGGAAACAATAGAAAGAACTGACAAATGGGATTGCATGAAGTTAGAAGTTCTGCACAGTAAAGGAAACAACAGAGTGAAGAGACAGACTATGAATAGGATATTATCATTGTCTGTTATCTATCAGACAGGGGATTAATATATAAAATATATAAAGAACCCAAAAATTAGCCCCCTCAAAAAGCATATCATCCAATCCAAAAATGGCAAATGAAATGAACAGACAGTTCTCAAAAGAAATACAAATGGACAATAAACATATGAAAAAATGTTCAACATTCTTTGTCATCAGGAAATGAACATCAAAACTATATGGAGATTCTTTCTCACTCTGATCAGAATGGCTATCATCAAGAAAACAATAACAAATGAGAGCAAGAATGTAGGGAGAAAGAACCCTGTATACACTGCTGGCGGGAATGCAAATTAGTGCAAACACTATGAATGTCAGTATAGAAGTTCCTCAGAAAACTAAAAATAAAAATGCCATATGATCCACTTATACCATTCCTGGACATATACCTGAAAGAATCCAAGTCAACATACTGCAGAAGTACCTGCTCATCCATGTTTATTACAACACTATTTATAATAGTCAAGGTATGCAATCAGCCTAGACATCTGCCAACAGATGAAGAGATGAAGGGAATGTGGTGTTTATACACAATGGATTTCTAATCAGCCAAAAATAGTGAAATTATATTATTTGTAGGAAAATAGATGGAGCTATAGATCGTCCCCCCACACATCTGTCAGTTTGCCGCACTGTGGGGGCTTGTGTGTTGTGGTGAGGCTGAGAGCTCTGCCACTGTAACCTCGGACATGAGCAAGGTTACCCATGGTGGACAGGTTTTCAGCTGAGCTTCCAGACTAAGACAGACTAGGGAGTAGGACCTGGCGAGCCACTCCCGAAACAACTAGCCATTGAAAACCCTATGGATAGTAAAAAGACACTGTCAGATATAGTGCCAGGAAATGAGGCCCCCAGGTGGGAAGGCACTCAAAAGACTACTGGGGAAGAGTTGCCTCCTCCAAGTAGAGTCTACCGTGATGACGGAAATGGAGTAAAGCCCCAGGGTGCTCAACTTGCTGATGTGCCACGACTCAAAATGAGAAACAACTGTAAACATCCATTAATAATTGGAACATGGAATGTATATAGTATGAATCTAGGCAGATTAGAAATTGATAAAAGAGAAATGGGGCACATAAACATTGACATTCTAGGCATCAGTGAGCTAAAACGGACGGGCATAGGCCATTTCAAGTCAGACAATCATATGGTCTACTATGCTGGGAATGATAAACTAAAGAGAAATGGGGTTGCATTTGTCATCAAAAAGACATTTCAAGATCTGTCATGAAATACAATGTTGTCAGTGATAGAATAATATCCATACGCCTACAAGGAAGGCCAGTTAATATGACTATTGTTCAAATTTATGCACCCACCACTAAGGCCACAAATGAAGAAAGGGAAAACTTCTATCAGCTTCTGCAATCTGAAATAGATCAAACATGCAATCAAGACATACTGATGATCACTGGTGACTGGAATGCAAAGGTTGGAAACAAACAAGAAAGCTCAGTAGTTGGAAAATATGGTCTTGGTGACAGAAATGAAGCTGGAGATCGCATGATAGAATTTTGTCAGACCAATGACCTTTTCATTGCAAATACATATTTTCAACATCATAAATGGAGACTATACACATGGACTTCACCAGACAGAACATACAGGAATCAAATTGACTTCATATGTGCAAAGAGATGATGGAAAAGCTCTGTACAAAATGCTAAAACAAGACCAAGTGCTGACTGTGGATCAGACCATCAACTTCTCATATGCCAGTTCAAACTGAAGCTGAAGAAAATTAGAACAAGTATACAAGAGCCATGGTATGACCTTGAGTATATCCCACCTGAGTTCAGAGACCACCTCAAAAATAGGTTTAATGCATTAGACACAAATGACAGGAGACCAGAAGAGTTGTGGCATGACACAAAAGATATCATTCAACAAGGAAGCAAAAAGTTCTTAAAAAGACAAGAATAAAAGAAAAGACCAAATTACATGTCAAAAGAGACACTGGACCTTGCCCTTGAATGTGGAGCAGCTAAAGCAAAAGGAAGATATGAGGAAGTTAAGGAACTAAACTGAAGATTTCAGAAGGCAGCTCCAGAATACAAAAACAAATATTATAATAACATATGCAAGGAGCTGGAGGCAGAAAACCAAAAGGGCAGAACACGCTCTGTGTTTCTCAAGCTTAGGGAAGTGAAGAAAAAATTCAAGCCTCGAGTGGCAGTAGTGAAAGATTCTACAGGGAAAATATTAAATGATGCAGGAAACATCAAAAGAAGATGGGAAGAATACACAGGGTCATTATACAAGAAAGAGTTGGTAGATGACCAACCATTCCAAGAGGTTGCATATGAAAAGGAACCAATGGTGTTGAAGGATGAAGTGGAAGCTGCCTTGAAAGAAGTGGCAAAACACAAGGCTCCAGGAATTGATGGGATACCAATAGAGATGTTTCAACAAACAGATGCAGCACTGGAGGTGTTAACATGTTTATGCCAACAGATTTGGAAAACAGCTACTTGGCCAACTGACTGGAAGAGATCCATATTTGTGCCTATTCCCAAAAAAGGGGATCCAAGTGAATGTGCAAACTATCGAACAATATCATTGATATTGCACACCAGCAAAATTCTACTAAAGATCATTCAGAAGCAACTGCAGCAGTATATAGACAGGGAATTACCGGAAAATCAAGCGGGATTTAGAAGAGTGGTGGAAACTAGGGACATCATTGCTGATGTCAGGTGGATGTTAGCTGAAAGCAGAGAATATCAAAAAGATGTCTATCTATGTTTTATTGACTACACAAAAGCATTTGATTGTGTGGATCATAACAAATTATGGATAACACTTCGGAAAATGGGAATACCAGAACACCTAATTGTGCTCATGAGAAATCTGTACATGAACCAGGAGGCAGCTGTTCGAATAGAAGAAGGAAACACTGAGTGGTTTGAAGTTGAGAAAGGTATGCATCAGGGCTGTATACTTTCACCCTATCTCTTCAATTTATACGCTGAGCAATTAATCCGAGAAGCTGGACTTTATGAGGAAGAACATGGCATCAAGATTGGAGGAAGACTCATTAACAACCTGTGTTATGCAGATGACACCACTCTGCTTGCTGAAAATGAAGAGGATTTAAAACATTACTGATGAAGATCAAAGATCATAGCCTTCAATATGGGTTATGACTAAACATCAACAAAACAAAAATCCTTATGACTGGGTCAGCACACAACTTCACAACAAATGGAGAAAAGATTGAGGTTGTCCAAGATTTTGCTTCGCTTGGCTCTATAATCAACACCCGTGGAAGCAGCAGTCAAGAAATCCAAAGACGCATTTCTCTAGGATAAGCTGTGGCAAAAGATCTCTTTAGAGTATTGAAAAGCAAAGATGTCACATTGAAGACGAAGGTGCGTCTGACTCATGCCATGATATTTTCAGTGGCATCATATGGTTGTGAAAGCTGGACATTGAACAAGAGAGACAGAAAAAGAATTGATGCTTTTGAATTGTGGTGCTGGAGACAAATATTGAATATACCATGGACTGCCAAAAGGACCAACAAATCTGTCCTAGAAGAAGTGCAACCAGAGTTCTCCTTGGAAGCAAGAATGGCCAGATTGCGTCGTACATATTTTGGACATTTAGTCAGGAGAGATCATCCCTGGAGAAAGACATCATGTTTGGGAGAATGGCAGGTCAATGCAAAAGAGGAAAACCCTCCACCAGATGGATTGACACAGTGTCTGCAACAATGGGATTAAACATAAATAAGGCCATTTGCCTGGCAGAGAATTGGGAATTATTTCGATCTGCTGTATGTAGAGTGACTATGAGTCGGACTTGACTCAACAGCACCTAACAACAACAAAACAACATAGATCATCATTTAAAAAAAAAAAGCCATCAATTCAAATCTGACTCACAGGGACACTCATGGGTTTTTCAATGGCTGATTCTTTCAGGATTGCTTTGGGAGTGGGCTGTCAGGTCTTTATTTTGTGGTGCTGGGGATCAAACCCAGGGCATTAGAGAGCAGAGAGCAGCACTTTACCAACTGAGCTAACCTGCAGCCTACACACACACACACACACACACACACACACACACACACACACACACACGAATACATATAGAAGGGGGACTATTTGGGGAAGAATAGAATAAAAGGAGGGAGACAAGAAGCAAGGGTGACGGATGGGAAAGAAAGACAAATACCATATGCTTTCTCTAACATGTAGACACATGCAGAATCTAGATTCTGGAAGAGGAACAACAGGAGGGGGAACATATCAGGGTGATAGGGGGTGAATATGGCCAATGTAAAGTGATAGGGATGTATAGAAATGTCACAATGAAGCCCATTTGTTGGGATTCCCTGGGGAATAGAGAGTACCCAAAACATGGCCGATCCTAGGAGCCCATCTAGCCTGCCTGCAGGAATATCTATGTTCCTGGGCAATAACCTTTGCCCTATATCCGGGTCTCTCACTCTTTCCCCCTCCCATCGAATACACAAAGATGGCACTTGCCAGCTCAGGTTTCCCTGCAGCCTGATTGGCTGAGCCCCATCCTTATCCTGATTGGTCAAGCCCTTGCCCTCAGGTCACCCTCGAGCTGTCCCTCGATTCACTGGCTCTCATCCGGGGACAGTTGAAAGCCATTAGTTTAATGGTATAGAACCCCCGCCCCCCCAGCATAGAGTCCAAGAGCCTTTTCTGATCACCATCCAAGAGAAGCTCACTCTATTCCTTGGGTCTCCTTAAGAGCCCAAGGCCCTATTCTTGCATGTCTGAGCCTATTCCTTCAACCTCACCTCTACCTGCCTGCCACCTGTATCTGATCTTGACATGCACAACAAGGAGAAAATTGGACAGAAGAGCAAGGGACCAACATCTGGTTGCCCTTCTTCTAGGACAGATCTATTGGTTCTTTTGGCAATCCATGGTATATTCAATATTTGTCTCCAGCACCATAATTCAAAAGCATCAATTCTTTTTCTGTCCCTCTTGTTCAACATTCAGCTTTCACAACCATATGATATGGCTGAAAATACCATGGAATGAGTCAGGTGTACTTTTGTCTTTAATATGACATCCTTACTTTTCAGCACTTTAAAAAGATCTTGCTCCTTGGAAGCAAGAATAGCTAGACTGCATCTTATGTATTTTGGACATGTAGACAGGAGGGACCAATCCCTGGAGAAGAACACCATGTTTAGGAGAGTGCAGATCAATAAAACAAAGGAAAACCTCCAACTAGATGGATTGACACAGTGTCTGCAATAATGGGCTTAGACATAAATAAAATCTTGTGCCTGGCACAGAATCAGTTAGTGTTTCATTCTGCTGTACATGGGGTCACTATGAGTCAGATCTGATTCAATGGCAACTTCTACACTTAAGACAATTTTATTCATACTTTTAGGAGGTCTAGTTCTGATTTCTCATCAGTTTGTTGGTTATAGCACTAAGCTAATAAAGATTTGCAGGATCACCTACTTCTCATATGGGCCTGATTCCCCTATCTGTTTCATGGGAACAGACTACCAGTATAGTCATCATTGGTTATGTTACAGATGCCTGGTATCCTACACTAACCTCAGAACAAGCATAGGCTCTGGGATGGGTGCTATGTGGAAGCAGTCAATAATGCTTAAGAAAAAGGTATCACCAGAGTCAGATTATCTGAGCTCAAATTTTAGGATTGCCCTTCTCACTGACCTTAAGCAAATTACTTAGATACATTTATAAAGTGCTTTAATGTTTATAATTATTGCATAGGATTAAATGAGGTAGCACATATATTTAGCAGTGAGTACATTATGCAAAATATTATTATGATTACACAGTAAATTTTAAAAAGGTAACAAAGGAAAAAGGCTTCAATCTAATGACACTTTTTCTTCTCATGCACTATGGACTATCTTAGTCTTATCTATTCTTACAAGTCATTTTTGTTCATAGTTTTAAAGAACCATGTTGTTATTGTTAGGTGCCGTCGAGTCGGTATCTGACTCATAGCGACCCTCATAGGGTTTTCAATGGCTGAGTGCTTCGGGATTGCCTTGGGAGTGGATTGCCAGCTCCTTCTCCCATTTTTGCGGTGCTGGGAATTGAACTCGGGACCTCAGAGACTGCAGCGCAGCGCTCTACCAACTGAGCCAAATCCCAGCCCCTAAAGAACCATAAGTAGCATTATTATTTGTTCTATGATTTACAATTAACCATGCTGTTTCATGTAAGTTTGAAATAACTCTTTTTAAAATTTTTCCATAAGTACAATTAAATAGAGCAATGTTGATAATGCCTAAACTGCATGAAGTTCTAAACTGGAATGGGGTATAAAGACATTCTAGAAAAGCTATCTCTTCAAATTATTTCATTTTTTAATTTTTATCTTGTGTAACCACAAATGATGAGTGATGGGACAATAAAACATTTTTGTCAAGAATAGAAGATACTCACTTTAAAATCCTGTGATCACACAGGAATATGAGAAATGTAGCCAGTTCAATCATATTAAGGAGAGAAAAAGAAGCAGAGTCATATAAGGACTATAATCTATATCAAAAAATGTTTTTCAACTAATGGAATTATCTGTTTTCTAGTGAATATCCCTATGCATGTGGATGCATGATAATATACAAGAGAAGAATTAATTTCTCTTTGACCATGTGCTATAAAACATCTGGTGTTTAGCTTAGTCAGTAGAGCACCACTCGGTGCACTCTGAGGCCTTTGGTTCAATCCCCAGTGCTGCAAGAATGGGAAAAGGACCTGGCAGCCCACTCCAGGCAATCGGGAAAGAATCAGCCATTTAAAACCCTATGAATAGCAGAGAAACACTGACATAGTGCCAGGCATGGCACAGTGTTGGGTAGTATTCTGTTCCGTTGTACATAGGGTCACTATGAGTTGGGCCCAACTCAACAGCACCTAACAACAAGTAATGAATCCAAAGAAAAGTGAAGCTTTATTCCAATTGAAATAAAAGCAGATACAAGTTTGTTAATACTAGTTGATACTACATTAAATATAACTTATCAAGAACAAGTATAACTGAAAACCATTAGAGGGGATTTGAGATAGAATTGCTGATACACAAGGACATCAACAAACTATATATTTATGAAAGAGCATAGACTATGTAATATGACCACCTTATACTTGCAATATATTATTTTTCAGATCTTGGCCATGACACTTGAACTCTCTACATCCAATCTCTTCTTTCATAAAATGGGTAGAATTTTACCTATTTTATAGTAGAGGGGATCATCTACTTGAAGACTTGGTAGACTATCATCCAATTTTGCATTATATAATTAAATCTAAGTTCCTTTTTTCATATTGCCATTCTTCTCTAAAAAGTGTGATTATCTGAATAACTTTTCATTTTTGTCAAATTTAAATAGACAAAAGGTTAAAATAAACTTACTAATTAAAACATACACTTCTTTAAAATTGAGTAGAGGTTAATGTATATTACTATAAATAATCTTATATGAATGATATATAAAATGAAGATACAGTACAAAGATTTTAAGTATCTGTCTTATTATTTCTATAATACCTCTTTATTTTGTGATTGACATCTCTCTTATTAAAATAATACTTATAAGGTTTGAAAAATTTCAAAAAAAGAACTGATTAACAATCTGGGTCTTGTACACGTCAGAATTTTTTTTGCCTCAGGTCCTTCCTTTGCTGTTCCCTTTTTGTGGATTATACTTCTTTCTTATACCTGCAAGGATGAATTCTTCTTTTGTCTTTGGTTTTTAATCAAAAGCCACTTTCCAAGTGGAGACTTATGCTTGCCACCTTATCTAGAATTTCAACTCATATCCCTCTTCTCTCATTATTTTTTTTATGACCTGTTACTGTCCCGTATTGTACAAATAGGCTCATTTTAGAGGAAAATTTCATAGAAGGGAAGAGTCCTTGATAAAGGAGGAATTTTGAAATAATAAAAATAGCTAAATCAAGAACTTATGTTGGAATAAGATGTAACTGAGAATTTAGAACCAGATGAAAAGAATTATAATGATAAGCATGAAGCTTTACTAGTCTTGAAATGCAACATAAGAAGGATGAATTTAATGTGAGGATCCTGAGGATATTAATGGATGGTTGGAGAATTCAAAACTAAGAAGACAAGCTCTACTGCTTGCTGAATTTATTAGAAAGGAGATAGACATCTTAAAATAGAAACTGCCAAAACATGCCAATAACAATTGCAGCACTTCAAACAAACCTATATTTCTTCTATCCCTAAACAGATACCTATTCATCTAAGGCAAAAAATGTTCCCAATCTTTCTTTTTCATAGTCTTTCAATTAAATGAAAATTATTTTTATATAAGTACTTAAATATATAGCTTAAGGGCTTTTCTTCTCTTTCATTCTTTGGTAGCTTAAAGAAAGTATGCAAATAGAGTTTGAAACAATTTCAAACTCAGTACAAGTACTCTCTTGATTTATTTCAAATATGTTTCATTGGATTATGTTTAAATCCACTAGGATCTTTTAACATACAAGAAAAGTTGTATATCTTCCCATTTTCTCAACTTTGATAGCATCTGTGCTATTTTGGAGAGTTTCTGACTCCGTAATTTCTTTATATAAAGTCTCATAATTCTTCCTTTGCAAATAAAATTGATATCACAGACACTTGAAAAGTCCAACACAGATGAACTCTGTAACCAAATTTTCTATGTATGAAACATTTTCCTTATTTAATAGCAATATACAACTACATAGTAAGACATTCATCATAGCCACTTTTAAATGCACATTTTTCTTTTTATCTCAGTGTATATAAGCTATTTCTTTAATATCAAAAGAAATTATATTAGGTCACCAAAAACAATCTGAATATATTTCCAAATTTTAAAACTACCTTTGTTCTGTTACTCTAAAGAAAACACTGATCTTTCCTAACATTCCATAATAGGTACATTTGCTCATCTACATTCAGTAAGGAAATAGACACTAATGATTTAGAGAGTTCACGCTAGTATTATAACCACTTGAGTTGAAGTTTTGAATTTTTCACTTATGATGTTATAGACAGAATCATACAGCCCTAAGTAGCATATGTTGAAGCCCTAACCCCCAATGTGACTGTATTTGGAAACAGGGCTTAAGAAGAGGGAATTAAAAGTTAAATCAGATGGGAAGAGTGAGCCCTGTTCCAGTAGGATTAGTTTTCTTATAAAAGACATAGGATATCTCTCTGCCCCTCCACTGCCACGTGTGGATATAGTGATAAGGTGGCAATCTACAATCTAGAAAGACAGTCAATATGGTCCATATTAAAACTAAAAATAGTTTTTAGTATAATTTTAAAAATATTTTTAGATAATTACACAATGTTCTGTTTTAGAGAAACTATAGTAAAAGAATTTTGTGGGGCAATATTTCTGCTGTTTCTCATCTAATACTCCAGAGAATAGAAAAGATATTCTCTCCTCATTCAAGCTACTCAAATAGTCTATTTCCATATCTCAGCTTGATTGACCTAGATTGGTTTTCAGGATCAGATTGTGAATATGGGGATAGAATAGGTAGGAAGATCAACACTAAAAAGGTAATTTGCACAGAGAGGTCATTTAGCCTCTGTTTCAAAAGAATAATGGACTGTCTTGGAGGTCTGAGATCTAATCTCAGCAAAGAACCATAATATCATCCTGGTGTGCACAGATGTGCAGAAAGCTATTAAAGAGGAAAAAAACAGAAGTAGAAAATGAAAAAGAAAAGAGAAATAACAGCAGTTCTAGTGGAAAAAATGCTTTAGAATCCATTTTGCAAGTACAGTTAAAAGTACAGTGAAAGTACAGCAAAAAGTACAGTGATCTGACATTACATAAAATCAGAAACAACTGAGAAGTCCTTTGAAAGTTATATTCAAGCTGGACACCATGGCTCATGTCTGTAATCCCAGCAACTCAGGGAGGCAGAGGCAGGAGGATCACAAGTTTGAGACCAGAGGCAGTCTGCATAATTTAGTGAAACCCTATCTCAAAAACTCAAAAAAAATGGCCTGGGGGTACAGCTCAGTGGTCCAGCACCAGGCCAGTGTGGGCAACATAGTGAGACCTGTCTCAAAACACCAAAAAGCAAAAACAACAAAATGTAATGAAATTAACATAAGAGAGTAATTAACAGAAAGCATGAGAACCACTATACCAGCTCTTCCTTTGTCAGAGGCTTTGCTGGTGTTCTTGAAATTTTCTGTCATGTTAATTGACTTCAAGAAATTTTCCATGTTGGGGGCAGTGGCACACACCTGTAAACCCTGAGGCTTAGGAGGCAGAGGCAGGAGGATTGCAAGTTCAAGACCAGAGGCAGTTCACATAATTTAGCGAGACCCTGTTTCAAAAAGTAAAAAAAAAAAAAAAAATGGGCTGAGGGTGCAGTTCAGTGGTCTGGCATTTGCAAAGCATGCAAGCACAAGGCCCTGAGTTCAAACCACAATACAGTATGAAAAAAAGAAAGAAAGACATCTTCCATTTCATACAGGTTTTGCTTCATTTTATAACTACTTGCTATTTTACTTATAAGACCTTGTTTACAATAACTATTAATCAGAAAGACACTTGAACCAGAAGTGCATTTGATGAATGAAGATATACAACAGGGTTAATTGCAGTGGAGTTTAAAAGCAGAACAATTATTGTTATTATTGATTAGTGAAATTTTTGTGCCTTTATGACGCCTGCTTTTCTATGAAACAGAGAACCTAGAGTAAGATAAGAAATACTGAGATGCAAAACTCCCCTGTGTCACCTACTTCTCATTGTTCTGCTCTAAATTGTCTCTTCTGTTTATTCCAGAAACACTCCTTGAGTAACCTCATGATTCTACTTCTTTTCTGTGGGTAGAAGAGTTTCTATTCTGTATCTCTAGACTAGATCATATTGTTGTTGTTGTTGTTAGGTGCCATCGAGTCAGTATCCGACTCATGGCGACTCTCATAGGGTTTTCAATGGCTGACTGTTTTGGGATTGCCTTGGGAGTGGGTTGCGAGGCCCTTCTCCCATTTTTGTGGTGCTGGGAATTGAACTCGGGACCTCAGAGACTGCAGCCCAGTGCTCTACCAACTGAGCTAAATCCCAGCCCTAGATCATATTGTTAAACTCAAAAGTTCTACCTCCAAGACTATAGGGCATTTCCATTTTGCATCTCTTCCCATGATGTCCAAAAGATCATTACCTCCCTTCTGCCTTTTAACCTGAGTTTGATTTTTCCTCATGCAATCTTCATATCAATAAATAGTGTCTCCATTCCTCTCTGTTTTCTCTGCCACCAAACTACTGATCATCCTTGACAATCTTCTCAATCACCACATCTAATTGCTATCTCTTGTAAATTCTACATCTTAAATATCTCTGCATCCATTTACTTTATTCCATTTTCATTGTGTCATGACAAGTTGCTATCAAGCTAATTCTTGCACTACATAAGTGTCAAAGCTTTTCAGTCTTACCTAACTACCACTCCATCAAGTATCCATTTGAACACTACTTCTACTAGAAAACCCTCCCTGGAGAGTGCCTGCACATGTGTGTACACAAACACACCACACACACACACACACACACACACACACACACACACACACACATATTCAAGGACAAGATATGGTCTTACAAACACCTTGTGCTGCACAAAGACATAACTTACAAGGTTGCAATTAATATCAGCCTTCTCTGAAAGACTATAAGACCATGATTTCCTGATCACCATTTCCTTAGTGACTAGCTAGGAGCTGGGCATATTGTTGACAGTATAACATATTTTTGTTTCACTTGAATGACATAATCAAACCTATTATGTGAGAGACCTGCCATCAGTAGAAGTTCTAGGCTCTGTACAGAAGGACTAAATGGTGAATGTAGTCTTAGAAATGAGAAGTTTAATAGGAAATTGCCTTAATTATATAGTTATAATGAAAACAGTTTTAAAGGTAGATTTTATGCATTTATAGGGGCTGCTAAAATACAGTACTAGGGCTGGGATTTGGCTCAGTGGGTAGAGCGCTGCGCTGCAGTCTCTGAGGTCCTGAGTTCAATTCCCAGCACTGCAAAAATGGGAGAAGCGTTTGGCAATCCACTCCCAAGGCAATCCTGAAACAGCCATTGAATACCCTATGACGGTTGCTATGAGTTGGATACCGACTCGATGGCACCAAACAACAACAACAACAACAAAATACAGTACTGGAATAGTGGCAAAACCATCTCACATCTCCCCAAAGTACTGACATTTTCTTATGTGACTGATATGAGTAAATAGCTAAAGTAAGCTTGTGAAAAATGCATTTATAAATGCAGTCACTCAATTTCTCAAGTAAAAATGATGTTGCTGACCAAAGGAAAGAATTTTTTAAAGCATGGTGAAAAGCATCATCATCAGACTATAACGTGCCTGATACAGTAACTCCATAATCACATTCAGTAAAGTCTATGTTGTTGTTAAGTGCTGTCGAGTCGTGTCCGACTCATAGTGACCCTCATAGGGTTTTCAATGGCAGATTGTTTTTCAGGATTGCCTTGGGAGTGGATTGCCATGTCCTTCTTCCATTTTTGTGGTGCTGGGAATCAAACTCAGGACCTCGAGAGACTGCAGAGCAGCCCTCTACCAACTGAGTTAAATCCCAGCCCAGTAAAGTCTATAGGCCATTTAATTGCTTTCTATTTTATCTTTAACTATATTCATTAGACTCAAGTAAGTTCCCAGGCAAAAGGACATGTCAGTGGATCATGGCAATTCAGAGAACTCAGGTTTCTTTGGAGTTTGTAGGTTAATCCCATTCTTGTACAAAGGATGAGACAAGTTGATTCACAGAAGTTTTCTCTAAACAAGCAAGCCATGTAATGATAGAGCTAGGACTAGAATTGACGTATTCTGACATAACAAAAAACAATGTTTTGATAACACTGACATTTAATTCTTAATCATTATAAGTGGGTGCATGGTAAATTTTATCTAGTGTCTACAAATAAGAAAATATTATAATTAGATATCCTAATTAATATGATTTTTATCTATGGCTCTAAATATTTAAAATTTTCCAGTATTGCAATTTAATAAATCTTTGTGCAATAATGGAAATATTCCATATCCGTGTTGCCTAGTATAATAACTAATTGATATCTATGACTGTGGAATATGAGATATGTTTAGTGAAATTGTGAAACTGAGTTTTTATTTTTCTTAACTATAACTAAATTAAATTGAAAAAGCTACACATGGCTAATGGCTACAGTATTGAACAACAATTTTACACTTAAAAACAAAGACTAAACTGTGTTTAAGCAGCATATATATTTCATGGACATCATTATAAGATTGCTAATTTATTTTGCATGGCTAGTCAGTACACAAAGAATGATGAATTTCATTAATAACTATGAAAATACACTTTAAAAGAAATTTAAAACCACAATGAGTTACCACTACAAACCTGGCAATATCAACAATTGGTCAGAACATAGAACAACTATAATTTCCATATACTGCTGTTAACAATATAAGTTTTCATATACACTTTGAAACCTCCATGAAATATCTACCAAAGTAGAACACATTCATACCTGTAACAAAATAATCCTCCTCCCATATATAATCCCAACATAAATTATATATATACATATACATATATACACACACGCATACATGTACACACACACTAATATGTCCAAAATGAGCATTGCTCTCCCATTTTTAATAAACCACAAATAGAACCATCCCATGTTAATCAACAGTACAAATGCTAAGTAAATTTTGCCATACCAACACACATCATGGTACAAAGGAAGGAAAATGATTGAAATACTAGCACTGAATCTCATAAATACAATATCGATTGCATGAAGCCAGAAACCAAAAACTGCGTACTTAAACTCATTTATATAAATTCCAAAGTGACCCAAGTGAGCCTATATTGGTGAGAAGCACATGTATTTATGTATTATAATTCAAATTTTTAGAAAAAGTCAATAAATAAATATATGCATTGAAAAAAATTAATGAGAGGTGATAAATCCTCAGAAGAGAGATATTAAAAAGGCCAAAGTTACTATTTTCACCATATAAATGCATATTGTTGTGTGTATGGTTCATATTTTAGAAAATATATTTCCTAAAGTGAGTTATGGTTTCTTATAATCTTAAACCAATCTGGTATATTCTACATGGTTAGGAACAGAAATATGAACATAAGAAATAATAATTTCACAAATTCAATCCACAAAACATTAGTTTTTGTGTTTCTACATGGGTTTCCTACCTTGAAGGTTAAAAGGGAAAACAATCCTTAGAAATATTACTTATCATCATGCTGTGAAATCACTAACAAGGACAATCATTTGCTTTTTTTATCTAGGGGAAAAAAAAAAACACCTGTGAAGGAAATCCCCACTAGCAATTTAATGTGGATATAGTTTGCATATATTATAATTATCTAACATTTAAAAACTCTATGCTAAATTTTTGCTTTTCCTTTGGCTATATGCCTACTTTTCTTAAATTGATTTATTAATGTCCAAGGTTGCTTTGCAGTTTTATCCTTTTAGCAATAATAGATGCAATATATCACAAAAACAAATTTTTAAGAGAACATCATTAGAGTGATGTAGCACTGGTAATAAACCCCTTCACACTTGGATGAACTTAAATCAGTTTCTCTTTATTGATTTTTGGTCATAACATAATTTTAAAGTTCAACGCAGTTAATAAAAAAAGATTTGCTTTGGTGTTATGGGCAAAATACTCATGTTGTAAGTTTCCACTTCATTTGTGGAAGAATGTTACAGTGTATCATATATGGAACTTGGATAGACATAGTAATGAGAATATTCTCTTATGATAATCTTTATGTATAATATCATTTCTCTTCTCTTATTTTTATGACTCCTTCAACTCATCCTCACCCAGTATGATCCAATGACATGATAAAGGAATGTTCATTTCCTCTCATCTCCTACTTGTGTGTTTGTGAAAGAAAAAGTTCAGTGTTTATCAAATGTAGAAATAGGAAATCTATTTGATAGACTCATTTTATGTGTAACATTTAATTATTTTTACTAAGATTGCAGTAATTTTCTTTAAAATGATATCATTTCTTTATATAGGATTACTACTCCTATCTGGAAAGTGGGCTGATTTTTTATCTTGTCATTCATTGAAC
Source organism: Pedetes capensis (assembly GCA_007922755.1). NCBI lineage: Eukaryota > Metazoa > Chordata > Mammalia > Rodentia > Pedetidae > Pedetes > Pedetes capensis. The sequence continues at coordinate 25,118 of VMDO01018065.1, forward strand.
TAGTGTAAGAAACCAATTAGTTAGATTTGTTTTTAACATTATTAATCACAGACTATACAGGGTCAGTTCTGGCAAGAGAATTAGTATCTTCATCTAGGATTAAATAATTGAATGCATATTAAAAGGAAAAAAATAGATTGCATATGAACTCAAATGAGGATGTTAAACTACCATTTATTGCTTTTCTTCCTGTGTCTACTAAAATGGATCTCATTTTCTCCACATGGCAGCATTACAGATTATATATATATCACAAGATTGCCAGGGCTCACTCAGATACGGTCCACAGCTTTTATAAAATTCTCAGTGCTCTACTAGTAACACATTTACTTTTTCACACAAGAAAACCTATCAGAATGCAACAGTGCAAGAGTACACACTAACATAACATTGTATCTGCTCTATGGTCTAAAATGTAAATTATTCAAAATTTCCCTGATGTCCTTGTAAACATTTCTTGCAATATCCTTCATATGTATGTGTTAACTGCAAATTAAAACATCTGATATAAAATGCATTGAATACACAATAAAGAAAAGGATTGGACCAGACAAGGAGCAATGGTTTGAGAAAAATAAAAAGATTATTCTATTATTAGCTTCAGTGATAAAATATAACTTTCTTTGGCTCTTTATTTTGATAGCAAGAAAGAGAATAGGTATTTTCTCTATCCAGCAGCATCCTAAAATAGACAAACTATCTTAATTAATCTAGAGATAAAAGGGTCCTCTATGGATTTGATCAGAGTCACAACTCAAAATACACATCTTTGACATGTTTCTATCATCACTCACCTAAGACTCATGACAGTTTTGCAAGCTCCAAACATTAGCTAACATTGGAAAATCAGTGTGTTTACTCATTCAACAAATATTTATTAAGAATGTATCCTCTATTAAAATGAGAGAAAAAAAGACACAGAATTCTTTCCCTTAACAAAAGGGCAGACAATATAATTTGAAGCAGACATGAGATGATTTGTTAATATAGTAAAATATGTCTGTAAAGAATGGCTAGGTTAAGGCTGAGTAGAAAAGATATGTTTGAATATGAATTCTGAAAGGGAAAAGGCGGAAACTATCCTGTTTCTTTCAGCGACAATCATATTGTCATCAAAGAACATGAAGCCCATTTAAAGTAATTTAACAGAGTCATTAAAACACAGGCTTCAAATTCATAAAGAATCAATTCCAAATCTAAATTTAAGATACTTGTCATGTTTCTAAGCTTAGATAATTTTCTCAACCTACTATAGCTTCCATATATAATCTTGTTGTTAGGTGCCATCAAGTTGGGTCTGACTCATAGTGACCCTATATACAACAAAACAAAACACTCCCTGTCACTGTGCCATGCCCAGCACTATTGTCAGTGCTTCTCCACTATTTATAGGGATTTGAATGGTGGATTGTTTTGGCAGTAGCTTGCCAGGTCCTTCTCCCTAGCCTGCAGCACCTGGCATTCCCAGATGATCTCCCATCAGAGAACTAACTAGCCCAATCCTGCTTAGCTTGGGAGATCAGGTGCTAGGGTGCTATGGCTGCAGACATATATAATCTATAAATGAGATTATAGGGATATTATGAAGTTTGGGTGAAATAATATGTATAAAGCACATATATCCTAGAACATTATAAATACTCAACAAAGTGTAGACTTTTATCCTGCATTTATATCTTAAGACATAATTTTGAGCTGATATTTGTCCTGACCACAAAAAGGATCAATATCTGTTTATAAATGACACAACAAAAATTGTCTATTTACTGAATTCTAATACTCTCAACTCATTTTGGTGACATCATGTGATAATATTATTATTATGAAAATTATAAGAGGAATGAAGTAGTTGTTTGCTGCATTGCTAATGGAAGTAGCTTTAGAAATACAGGCATAAAACCTTTTTTTTAAGTTGTACATAATTACAAGATCTACTCTGAACTTCATTTGGAAAGAATTTCATTTTAGCACTGCTACACTAAATAATATCTGATGTATAAAGTAAATTTTTTCTATAGGGAGGCTTATCCTGAAAGTTATAGGAAATTTAATCCTAATATAATATATTAGGAAGATCACATTTTTTTCAAAACCTTAACTCTGTTCTTCAAAGAGTAAAACATTATCCTGTCTACAGCATTTATCCTTTTGTTTTGTATGTTTGTTTGCTTACTTATTTACTTTTAAGGGCACCCAGACAGTAAGCCAGTAAGAAAATAGAGGGCAAAGCCAGACCATGTACTCATGAGATTTAAGTCTGTGAGAGAACATCTAGAATTAATAATGTGTGAACCTGGAGCTACTCAACCAGCTAATTGCCTTCAACAATGTTCATCATTAATCCAGATATTGCCATTCCATTTTAGTTAAATAAAGAATTTCACATTGGCAAGAGTGAGTTTATAGTACTCATATCTTCCTCAAGCTTGACTGCACAGCTTCACAGTGTGCCAATGGCTCATGCTGGCATATGTCAGTCTTATGGAATTTATCCTGGTAATCTAGGCTCATATGTCTCAAAAGGACAAAAGATCTACATAAATATTTAATTTACCCTTGTATATGAGAATCAGACTTTCAAAATTCCCAAAGGTAGTCATATTTATTATTTTTAAAATATCAATACTTTTTTAAAATATTCATTATATTTCCTATAACTTTTATTCTGGAATGCTGTAGCCACTTTTTTTAGCCACTCAATGTGATAATTAAAACAAAATCACACATGCACTCCCTAGAGGATACACTTTGATTCCTGTAGGACCCACTCCTTTTCATGATACTAGAATGTTTAAAAGTAATTTTTTTTTTCTGATTGGAAGGAAGGAAGGCAAGAAGGAAGGAAGGAAAAGAAGCTTGATAGAATATAAAATCATGAAGGATCAGAGTTGAGATTAAAGTTTCATGCCCTAAGGGGGAAAAAAAAAGAGTCAAAGAAGGTACGACTTCAAATTGGTCCTTAGTAGAATTAAAATAATTCTCATTTTTTTCTCCTAAATATTATTAAACTACTGAAACAGTATATACAGATAAACTACAAATGATAGTAGAGGGTTTTTTTAAAAGCCTATTCACAGCATGATCGGGAAAGTGGCAGGTCAACAAAAAAAAAGAAAACCCTCAACTAGATGGATTGACACAGTGTCTGCAACAATGGACTTAAATATAAATAAGATCGTGTGGCTGGCACAGAATTGAGAAGTGTTTTCTTGTGTAGTACATAGGGTCACTATGAGTTGGACCTGACTTGATGGCACCTAACAACAACAACATTCACAGTAATCAATGAAGAGATGACTACATTGCATTTATATTGTGAATCTTATTCTTGTGCACACAAAATAAAACTGCTAAATAAATCTAACAAAATGACCTAAATTACCATGCTATTGGCACAAACCTGTAATCCCAGCTACTTGGGAGGCTAAAGAAGGATCACAGGTTCAAGACTAGAGGCAACCTGTGTACCTTAGTAAGACCCTGTCTCAAAATAAATAAAAAAGGGACTGAGGGTGCAGTCTAGTAGTAGAGCACTTGCCTTGCATGTGGGAGGTCCCAAGTCCAACACCTAGTACTATTATTTTTAAAAAGATCTAAAAAAAGGCCTAAATTATAACATTCTTCAATATATTCTTCAGTGAAAAAGAAACAAAAATATGTTTTAAGCAGCTCTCTCAGCTTGTGATTGACAAGATATATTGTGATTCCAAACGTCTTTTTAATCACTCTCTCTCATTTATGTTAGTTAAATTCAGGATAAATACGTTTGAGGGAAAGGATAAAAATCTATGTTATATTCACCCCAGCTCTGCCTGCAGCATTCCTCTACCACTTACTGAGCCTCCCTTGAAGCTAGAAAAGACAATGGGCAATTATATCATATGCCTCCTGTATCCTGACCATTCATCCCTGAAATTATGTATCCTTTATTCCTCCACCATAAAAACAGCAGTGTAAATTTTGTTTATACCCGAAAAGATACCATGGAACACACTTAGGAACAAAATACAAGCCTGAACAAACCCTCTTTTTCTGTCAATGAAAAAGCCTTTTATTTTAAACTGACAGTTTTATAACTTCAGAAATGGGCTTTCATTTTTATAGAATATTTAATTCAGGTATGAAAAAGGTACTTTTTATCAACTTGTGATAATATGGTACTTTTTTTCATCTGTATTGCCAGAGGGGAAGGAACCTTCCATGGCTAAAGAACTAGAAAACCTACTTCAACTATTGCAGTACCTTAAGGATGAAAAAAATAGTTTTAATTGGGGATAATAAATCACTTTTGCAGCATTTCAAAGATCAAGAAACTAATTTATCAAAACAGAATTCAATCATCACAACTCAAAATCCTCAGGCAATGAGAACTGCAGTAAAATCTTTTCTCTTTTAATAACTAGAACAATATTTTAAGGTACATATATATGTGTTCATTGAATAAGTTTCACCTATGATATTTCATATTTACCACAAATTCTTCAATGTCATGGAAGATGGGAAGATCTAGTTTAAGTCTAAACACATAAAACAGTATTCATTCATTTGCTTATGGGCACCTAGGCTGATTGCATTATTTGGCTATGATCAACAGTGCTGTGGTAAACATGGGTATGCAGGTATATGCTATAGCTAGATTATATGGCAGTTCTATCTTTAGATTTTTAAGGGACCTCCACACAGATTTCCAACGTAGCTGCACAAATTTACATTCCTACCAGTAGAGAATAGGGTTCATTTTTCCTTCTGTATTCTCACCAGCATTTTTTATTACTTTCTTGATGATGGACATTCTGACTGGGGTGACGTGGAATCACAATGTAGTTTCAATTTGCATTTCCCCAGTAGCTAAACATGTTTAACACTTTTTCATGTATTTATTGGCCATGTCTAATTCTTTTGAAAACTGTTCAGTTCATTTGCCCATTCTTTGATTGGATTATTTGTTATTCTGGCATTTAACTTTTTAAGTTCTTTATATATTCTGGATATTAATCCCCTTTTGGATGAACAGCTGAAAAAGATTTTATTTCATTCTACAGGCTGACTCTTCACTCTTGTAATTGTTTCCTACACTGTGCAGGTCTTCAATTTGATACAGTCCCATTTGTCAATTCTCCTATTATTTCCTGAGCTACTAGAGTCCTATTCAGAAAGTCATTGCCTATGTCTACAACTTAAAGCACTTTCTCTGCTTTTCTCTTGCAGTTTCAAGGTTTCAGGTCTTACATTAAGGTCTTCAATTTATTTTGAAATTATTTTTGTACAGGGTATGAGATGAGGATCTAGTTTTAGTCCTCTGCATATTGATATCAAGTTTTCCTAGCACCATTTGTTGAAGTGGCTGTCTTTATTCCAGTGTATGTTTTCAGCAAAAATCAAGTAGCTATAGCTCTACCGGGCTGGGATTTAGCTCAGTGGGTAGAGCACTGCGCTGCAGTCTCTGAGGTCTCAAGTTCAATTCCCAGCACCGCAAAAACGGGAGAAGGACCTGGCAATCCACTCCCAAGGCAATCCAGAAACAGTCAGCCATTGAAAACCCTATGAGGATCGCTGTGAGTCGGATACTGACTCGACGGCACCTAACAAAAACAACAATAGCTCCATAGGTTTAATTCTGGGTCTTCTATTATATTTTATTTTTTTTTAATATGGCTCTGTAGTATAATTTGAAATTAGGTATTGTGATACTTCTAACATTACTCTTTTTGTTCAGGATTGCTTTGGCTATTACTTGGCTCAGATCTTTTGAGCTTCCATATGAATTTCAGAATTTTTTTCTAGTTTAGTGAAGAATATCATTGGAATTATTGATGGGCATTGAATTGGACCTATAGACTCCTTTCAGTAGTATAGCTGTTTTCACAATATTATACTTAACTTTTTAAGCAGCATTTAGTGTACTTTCCCTGATATACTTTAGTTTTATAGCTTTCATAATGCTATATTCTATTTGTTATTTTTCTTAATTGTGATTTTGTTTCCTCTCTTCCTCCTTCAGGTTTTGACTTAAATACCACTTTTGATTCTTGCTTGAACCCTCAATCTAATTTTAATTTTCCTCTTTAATAAATCCTTGCAGTTCCTTGTAACACTTGTTATTAATATTTTATAATACCATTTTGGGGGTTGTTACGTTACTACACTGTAAACTCCAAAAGAGGAGATATTATGTCTCTGTTGCTCCGCAGGGCTGGCACATAATGAAGAATATTTGTGTAATGGTGGTTGCATAAATTAATAGTCATACTCTTATTAGTATGTTCAAAGATGGCTTATGCTATTCTTGCTATTGTCTTTTTAATCTCCTTAAGTACCTCCTATATGTTTTTCCCTAATTCGTGTTCCTGGTCCCTAAACTCTGACCCTACTTTAAAATCACTCATAAGGGGTTAGGGAAGTAATATTTGGGACATACTTACACATACACACAAAAAATTTCCATGATTTATTGGAAAATCAAATTTAATGAGGTATATTGTACTTCTATTTACTAAATCTGAAAACCTTCCAAGGGATGATTCCATTTCGTAGACACAAAATATTTTCCTAAAATTGTAAGAATGTGCCCTATTTATCAAGACTAAACAGTCTTAATTTCTGTAATAAACTTGATTTTTTTAAAAGTATGTCTTTCTGTTCTTAATAAGCACCATTTCAGAGTTCTACTATTACCCTGCATGAGTCTTTATCTTACCAATATCTGTATTATATTAAACTTAATTATATATGTGTTTGTCTTTCCAACTAGGTATACATTTCTCAAAAATGCTCCTTATCTTCCTAAATCAAAAGTTCATTAGTCTCTGTCTTGTTCAACCATTCACAGATTCAAACTACATACAGCCTCTAGTTAGACAGACTTTCTTCAATGATCCAAGTCTTCAAAATAGTGAGATAATGACTCAGCATTTAATACTGAAGCCCTATAATTCCTAAGTTTCTAAGTGCTGTAATTACTTCAAATTTGTCTCTAGGTTATGTTTTTTGTTTCTAAATTTTCCCCATTAAAGTAATTCTTTATTTAGAAATGCAATTCTTTTTTTTTTTTTTGGTATTGGGGGTTGAACCCAGGGTCTCGCACCTGCATGCTCTGCAAGTGCTGGACCACTGAGCTGTGCCCTCAGCCCATTGTTTTTTTACTTTTTGAGACAGGGTCTCGCTAAATTACGCAGACTGCCTCTGGTCTCGAACTTGAGATCCTCCTGCCTCCGCCTCCCAAGCCGCTGGGATTACAGGCGTGCGCCACCGCGCCCGGCGCTGAAATGCAATTCTTTCAAAAATTCTGTTATTTATTTACTCTAGTCTTGGAAAACTATTTTTACATTACTTTTACATTGTTATATTACTACTGTTTGATATATAAGTTTTCATCATCCAATGTAACACTATCACACTAAAGTAAAATATTTTTTATTTTCTCACTGAACCATTGTTGTTAGGTGCCATCAAGTCGGTACCCAACTCATAGTGACCCTACATATAATAGGCAAAACACTATTGTCAAGTGCTTCTCTGCTATTCATAGGCTTTTCAAGGGCAGATTGATTTTTGGGAATGGGTTGTCAGGTCTTTATTCCACACTGAACCATTAGTGTTTGAATTTACTCAAATTAAAGGCAAGGAAAATAAATCAAGAACATTTCCCTGTAATTCCAGTGACTCAGGAGGCTAAAGCAGGAAGATCTCAAGTTTTAGGCCCTTGGCAACCCTGCTTAGTTTAGCAAGACAATGTCTCAAAATAGAAAATTCAAAAGGAACTCCAAGTGCAGCTCAGTGTTGGAGTGCTTGTCTAGCATGTGCAAGCTAGGATTCAATCCCCTAGTATGACAAAAAAATAAATAAAAAGTGAAAAAAAATTCACTTTCTATGAATGTCTTTCATAGATTACCTTTCACTCAACCTAATGATCAACTGACACAAGGCTAGTGATTATACAAAATATCTACAATAGGTACCAAATGTCTATGTTAATTTAATATACAAGTATTTAAAAAGCTCATAAAATATGTCTTTCTATGCATTTAAGCATTATTTAACATCTGTTGTATTTCCAGTTCAACAGCTTTTAGTAGTAGAATCAATGTTTATTCCCATACAATTAAATGCATTAATTCTAAAAATTTTAAATTATTTAATGATAAATTTATACCTACTTTAGTCAGTCTATGAGTATCTATTTCTTTTCCTTTTCTCAATACATGTGAACTTCATATTCCAAAATATGAAAAAGCAAGCTAAATACATGTCATCAAGCAAAATTAATGTATACCATGACTTCATATTTGCTCTTGTGGTACTCAAATAAAGTTACTTTCATTTGGATCACGTGTTTGACATCTAGAAATAACTGGGCAGGATCAACAGACCTGTTATATTTATTTGGGGAGGGAGGTGGAGATAATGAAGCCAAGGTTGCTTGTATAAATAAAAATGAAACTTAATTAACTTGTATTGGCAACTGAACATAAATGGGCAAAGGGTGGGATAAATGTACTACTCTTTTACTTTGCCATTTATCCTTCACTGGAAAAAAAAAAAGAAATAAAAGGGGGACATTAAATATGGCTATCATACTAATACCTGGGCAACAGCTCTAAGCAAACAAAGACCCTGCTTAATGGAAGAAGCAAGCATCATAGAGGGCAAGCAATGTGTAGTTTTGAAAAGGTACAAATAAAGGGAGGAATATAGAATTTAATGTTACTACTCTCTTTCAATGGGCATTTGGATAAGACGCAAGAATGAGGGTAACAAATGATAACTGAAAACTGAGCTGGTGAAACAAGTGTTTGAAATTTTGAAATGATATTTTGAATTTGCACTTAAAATGTTAAGAATTTGAGTTATCATTCCCCTGCTCTTTGTAATGTTAAATGAAAATTATAAGTACCACACTAATCAATGTCACTTCAAACTAATTTTTTCTGCATTATTTTTATTACATCCTAAATTTGTTACATGCTATCCATTTATATTTTAGGTGTCTTTCAGAAGTCATGTGAAAGCTTTTATGTTCCTTTTATCTTCCAGGATTTTAAAACATATTATTATATTAAACTTTTTATCTTCAAATAATTTTTTATAATTTTCACATTTTGAAAAAATGGTAATTGTTCTATTACTAACTCAAAGTGTCAAATATAATTATTTGAAATAATTTTTGCCATTAGCTAGTTTGACTATCTGTTAACTCAAACAACTAAAGAAATGTGTATCAATAATTTTTTTAATTAAATGCATCCTCAGCCTTGTTAACTTTTACATGAGGTTGAAAAAATTATTTGATTTGATTGTAAAAAGATTCACTCTATCATCACTATGTGTGATCTGGTAAAATATCGAATACTGCATTGTTAGTCAAAAGTTAGTTTCAATAATCTCAGTGTAGCTAGAAAAACAAACAAAAATCCAATGTAGTACTTTGTTACAAGATCTGAAAATATGCATCATGTGTCAGTAAGTAGGATTTACTTAAAACAACGCATTTAATGTATATCTACATAGCTATAATTTGAATATATTATATATAATATTTAATAATTTCAATTAATTCATATGCATTTCACAAGAGATTAGAAAATTACATTCAGTCTTTCCTATAGGTTATTTTTCTTCCTTTACCTCTCTATTACTCCTCCAGTCATTTTTTATTTTTAGCTTTCAGTTTCCACAGTTACATGGTCTTTACAATAAGTGGAAGACTAGCCTCCACTAATCCTGCCCCATAGAATATGGCTCTGTGTAATCTCTTCCTCTTACATGTCAAATTAATATGATATAGTTTCTCCTCTATAGTCATTTTTATTGCTTATGAATAAACTAAATCTAAATAACATCTGTACTTGATTGACTTCAAGCAAATGGAAAGGGAGATTATATTGGGTGGACCTGACCTAATTGGGTGAGCCCTTTAAAAGTCAAGGAGTGAAGGTGCTCTTCAACTGACCTGGAACAAAGCAAACAGCCATGTTATAAACTTCCTGGCAGGGAAGCTGCCTGCAGCGGTATCACTCTGGTGTCTGACCCTGTCAGATCTTAGAAGCTAAGTAGGGTCAGGCCTGGTTTATACTTAGATGGTAGACCACCTGGGAATACCAAGTGCTATAGGCTTGGAAGAAGGACCTGACAACCCACTCCCTCCCTCCCTGCCAAAAAAAATTAAAAAAAAAACAAAAAAAAATCAGCCATTGAAAACCCTATTAATAGCAGAGAAGCATGACTGTACTGCTTCACCTGTTATACATAGGGTTGGTATGAATCAGACACCAATTCAACAGCATCTAACAACAACAGCAGGGAAGCTACATGTCTACTAGATTACAACAGTAACCCCAAGCTGGTAGCCAGTAAGAAAATGGGGACCCTGGTCCTATAACTCCAAAGAGATAGACTCTTCCAACCACATTAATGAGTTTGGAAGAAGTCAATTACCCGATGAGAACTCAGACCTGGCTTATATCTTGATTTCAGCTTTATGAGACACTCTGAGCAGAGAGTCTAGTCAGGATGTACCTAATAGTTCTAATTCATGGGAAGTGACATAATAAATGTATGCTGTTTTGCACCACTAAGTTCGTGGTAATTCATTACACAGCAATAGAAAATGGATTCAGTTTTAGTGCTTTATCTAAGTCAAAAGGATTTGGTTCTCCAGTAAAGAAAATATAATTACATAATTTTAGGAAGATGTACTAACTTTGGCTGGGATTTAGCTCAGTTGGTAGAGCTTTGCTCTGCAGTCTCTGAGGTCCCAAGTTCAATTCCCAGAACCACAAAATGGGAGAAGGACATGGCAACCCACTCCCGAGGCAATCCCGAAAAAATCTGCCATTTAAAAGCCCTATGAGGGTCGCTATGAGTTGGACTCGACTCGATGGCACCTAACAACAACAACTAACTTTCACCTATTTCTATCCAATGAAACTCATAATAATTGATAAACTTGTTATTTGTTTAATAACAGCTATGAATTCATACTATTTGCTTCTATCAGTCTACATAAATACCTTCAGCTACATTCAACATTAGTCTATGTTATGCAGAACATAAACTTATTTTTATTGTCTATCTTAAATCATAAGTATTATCAGAATACTGTCATATACACAAAGATATGAATGGAATATCAAAAGAGTTTAATTCAGAAAAGTCAAGCTTGTAAGATCAGAGAGGTTAGAATTCCTATCAGGACTCAAGTACACACAACAACAACAGGCTTCTTATATAATATACTTCCTTTAAGCTACTCTTTGGGAGAAGGACCTGGCAATCCACTCCCAAGGCAATCCCGAAACAGTCTGCCATTGAAAACCCTATGAGGGTCGCTATGAGTTGGACACCGACTTGACGGCACCCAACAACAACAACAAGCTACTCTTTGATGGCCTGTAATATAAAGAGACCTAGTTCCCACATGGAAGCTGGAAATGGCTTCTAATAAATGTTTCCATATGGCAAAATGGAGATTATAAGTAGCAATAAGCAGCAATGTAACCTGTAAAATAGCAGTGGAATGAATAATCCATGCACATGGAAAGCTGGTTAAAACCTGAGAAAGAATTGATTCTCATATCCCATTTTCATTCACAAAAGAGAACACATTATGATCTTTTCCATATTCATTAGGGATTAATCTACCCTGAGCCAAGCTTTGCTAAATACATGTCCACCTCAGTATTTCTCTCAGCTTGTAGACAATCAATGATTAATTTGAATAATCACTTCATATATTAAGAACCAATTTCTTTAAAATAATTGCTTTACATTACCCTTTTTTTATCCTCCTCATAACCACTGAACATTAATTGAGCATCCAGACTGCTGAGTACCATAAAAATAGAAATTAAGAAAATCATATGAGTAACCAAGTCTCTGGAATGGTGCTATGTGCTGATAACCATTTCCTTACCTTCAGCTATAATTTTTTTTTTTATCAACCTAGATTCTAATAGGATTAAAGCCTGTGGACAAGGCAGAGAGTTTAAATAAAATCCAATGGATTACTGTCCAGTATAAAAAAACAAGTCTTGTGGGAACTCGCTCTGAATGAAAATCAATGCACACTCACGTGGCATAAATAATAATGAGATTTATAGTGATGAGATGGTATGCTTTGGCATCTTGCTGTCAGACACAGAATTTATGGCTTTCTGCCAATCAGGCTGAGCTTAAAGGGCATGTCACAATGTTCAGATCATGTTACATTAATGAAAAGATTAAACAAAAGAGAAACAGATATCCCTAACTTGTTTCAAAATTCTATCAAACATTAAAAACCACTCCCTTTCTCTTTTACTTCTTTGAATTGTGTGATCTTCAATCTGCTGCTTCTTGTTAGAGTTTCTAATAAAAAACTAGAAATCTCCATACAAATTTTTACATCATCAGTTTGGGTTGCTAATCCTATTTAATTAAAATACAGTAACCATAGACAAAAGTTAAAAATGTGTTCAACTTTAAGACATCAAAAACAATGTAAATTTCTGTAGTGACTTTCCACATCTTAAACCTAGACTTAAGATGATTTTAGCATTAGAAAGTAGAAAGGCCTCCTCAGAGAACTCATCCTGTACATGCACATCTAGTTATGATGTATATTAGAGTACAATATAATGGAGGACAGGAAATAATTTATAATTAAAATCTCATATTTCCAGTAGACTGATGAGCCTTCAAGATCTTCAGTGGATACTTTAATTCACACATTCATTCAGCAAGAACATTTTTATGGGGTTATTGCATTTGTAATACTGTTGAGAATGATAATACTGGAGAGAGACAGAAGCATTCTTCAGAGCCTACCATGTATATGAGGTAAGAGAGATAGAAAATATAAGCAAACACACCAATAAACCCCGTCTATGTACTATAGTGAAGTGGCAGGTAAAAGCAGGATGAGAATGTATATGACACCAGATAATTTAACAAAAATTCAGACAATCAATCAGATAGTGATATAAGCAATGGCAAACTACTACATGCTAAAAAGCTTTCAAATATTTTGTTTCCCTGTGAAGTTTAAAATAGTCTAGAATGGGTTGAAACATAACAAAGACCATGTGCATGGCACAATGTTGGATAGTGTTTCGTTCTGTTGTAAATAGGGTCAATTTGAGGTGGACCAACTTAACGGCACCTAACAACAGGAGAAAAACCAATCTACACATTAGGTATGCTGGAAGGTTTGTATCACCTGTCTTAAAAGATCAGGAATCTTTGGAATTAAGCAATAGTCCAAAAAAATGCCCAAGGTGGAAAGAGTAAAATGAGCCCTGTGTGTTGGTTTCGAATCGTACATATCAGTATGAATTCATGGTGAAGGGTTGAGGGGGAAGAGTATTAACTATATGCCATATTGGCAAATAATGCAAGTATTTCAGTTAAGAAACACAATGTTTAATGTATAAAACAATGACAAAATCCTCAGTAATAATAAAGTAGTAAAATTAGGAGAAAAGGAAATAGAAAGCTGTGTAGATACAGATAGTTAAGGGATAATTAGAACGACTATCCCAGAAAAGGGTGAAGGACTGGGTCAGGAATCTCTTCAAATAAAAAATGATGCTTCAAGTCTGGCATGATGGTAGATGCCTGTAATCTCAGTGCACACCAAAGGCTGAAACAGAAGGATCTTGAGTTCAAGGCAAGCGTGGACTTCATAATGAGTTTAAGGCCAGCCTGGGCTGGGATTTAGCTCAGTTGGTAGAGTGCTGTGCTGCAGTCTCTGAGGTCCCGAGTTCAATTCCCAGCACCGCAAAAATGAGAGAAGGGCTTGGCAATCCACTCCGAAGGCAATCCTGAAACAGTCAGCTATTGAAAATCCTATGAGGGTCACTATGAGTCGGATACTGACTCAACGGCACCTAACAACAACAACAACAAGGCCAGCCTGAGTAACATACAGAGATCCTGTCTCAAAAAAAACAGGGCCTGGGGATGAAACTCAATGGTGGAACACTTGCCTAGCATGCTCAATGTCCTGGGCTCTATTCCCAACACCAAGAAAACAACAACAACAACAAAATAATTATTTAACTAATGAGGAGGCTGAGGTACAAGGATGACAAGCTCAAGACCACCCTGTGCTACATAGTTAGGCCCTGTCTCAAAAACATAAATAAATACATGAAACACACACACACACACACACACACACACACACACCTCAAAGACAATTCTGATTGGATTAAATTCAGAGAAAGTTTTGTGGATAGTATGGTGGTGACGGCCAAGGGTGCTCTAAGTAGAAGGAATCACAAATGCAAATCAGGTTTAAACACAGTTGTGGCTGTTCCACTTGGTACAATGCAGAAAGAGGTAAAAGTGTGGGAAGAAGAGAGAACAGTAAAATCAAGCTCAATATTACAACTTTATAGTGAAATCAGAGAGGGTCCTAAGAAGACTATAGCTGAGGAGTCCCACAGGCAGGTACACTTTAGAGAGCTCTCCAAGGCAGCAGTGGCTTAGTAAGAGGAAACAGTGAAAGAAAAAGATTAGTAGGGCTGTTACAATTATATCTAAACTAGAGTGATAAATCATGAGGGTCTAAGAAATAATGGGGCTGGGATTTAACTCAGTTGGTAGAGTGCTGCACTGCAGTCTCTGAGGACCCGAGTTCAATTCCCAGCACCGCAAAAATGGTAGAAGGGCCTGGCAATCCACTCCCAAGGCAATCCTGAACAGTCAGCCATTGAAAACCCTATGAGGATCTCTATGAGTCGGATACTGACTCGATGGCACCTAACAACAACAAGAAATAATGAGTGGTTCTAGAAGAGAAAAGAAAGGAGAGACTTGCTATATTATAAATTCATGAGATTTCGTGTTTGATTCCATATGGAGGTATGAGTAAAGAAGTTCAAACAGCTCCCAGATTCCTGTCTCAAGCCACTGATTGGATGGTGGTTCTGTTAAAGTGATAAAGCATGTAGATAAACTAGAAAATTATAGAAGCGGATTGTGACTGTTGGCCAAACCTCAAGCAAAATGTGATAGAAATGCACAGAAAGAACAGAAATCAGAGTATGGGGGATAATATAAAAAGAAGTCAAACAGTAGATATGCTGCAAAAATATTTATCAAAAATAAGACATGATGTTTCTACTTTCTTACTCATCTTATTTCCCTGGATTTTATATTTTAAAATAAATACAATCTAAATTCAAAATCCAGCCTAATGTCATTCAGAAGCAGGTGAGGGAAAACAGGTTTTTGTTTAAACTGTCAAGCTCATTTTTGAACATAAATCATCAAGAACATTCCCTTTTAGGAATTACTGTTTTAAAATACTTAAAAGACAACAACATACAATATACAAATGTATCTAGGTTTTAAATGAGCACCCCTTGTTAACTGTAGTGTCTATATTTGTTGAACACGTTTTGCAAAACTTCTGTCTGAACCATATGAATTACAGTACTCATTCAGCCTACCATAATCTATTTCCTTATTTATCATTCTATATATCTACTTACCTAATTATTTTAAATTAGGAATCATATAAAATTTCTTCACTTAAAGTTATCATGAAAAAGACCCTTGTGTTTAAAAATCCAGTGGACAGTGACATTTCAATGACCATAGATAAATGATGCACTCATTATAGAATCTTTAGATTATACAGAAATTGATATTACTTAATAAACTAATTAATGGGCTTGTTTAATGCACCAATACTTAAAAATTGTACTCAATATTTTCATGTTTACACAAAGTTAAGAAATAAATTTTTCTTTCTTCATCTACTTTGGAAACATAATTAGGATATGTTATTGCTGTTAGGTGCTGTCGAGTTGGTGTCAGACTCATAGTGACCCTACATGAAACATTATTGTCAGTGCTTCTCTGCTATTTATAGGGTTTTCAATGGTGGATGGGTTTTTGGGAGTGGGTTGCCAGGTCCTTCTCCCAAGCCTACAGTATCTGGTGTTTCCTGGCAGTCTCCCATCCAAGTACTAACCAGGCCCAAACCTGCTTAGCTTCCAAGATCTGAAGGGATCAGATGCCACAGTGCTACAACTGCAGGCATCATTAAAGCTGGGAAAGTTTACCAGAATACATATTGCAAAGATTTGATCTTCTGAAACTATCTTCACTTTGCTGTTTCAGAAGCCTTTCCATCTAGTGTCAAAGAATGTCAAAGATAGCTAAACTTTAGATTACAGACAGATTTTGAAGGAATGATTTCACACGAAGAATCAAGAAGAAAAACCAGTCATCACAGATAGACAAAAACCTTAGGGTGTCACAGAGAAAAAAAATTATAAAACTTTTACACTTTGATGTTCAACAAGTTTTAAGTCATTTGTCTGGACTCCTAATGGGATAAACCTAGAGAGACCTAGAACGTAAAAAACAAAAGGATATTTTTCTTTCCATCTTTCATTATTTCAGACTGAAATGGCAACGTGCCTGGATACTATAGTAATGGGTGCCAGAAGCAGCATTAAAAATTTGGCTCTTGTTAAATGCCTTCGAAGAAACCTCTGCTTTCATCAGGAAATGATAATTACATAGACAATATGGCCTGCCAGGTTTATTCTGAAAAGGAGAGTGTTCCATACCATGGATATTTTCCTTATGTTTATTAATACTTCATACATATCAGTTCTGGTACAAGTATATGATAAAAATTAGGGGAATTACAAGCTAGAACTATGTATAATGTTTCTTCTCCCTGTAGTTTTTATTCTTCATGTACCAATACAACTAATACTGACAGGTTTATATAGACCAGAACCTACAAATAAGACTAAAGTTCTTTATTTCCTGTTTTATTTTACTGTGTTTCTGCAGTACTGGGTGTGTCCAACCCAGAGCATTTCATGTGCTTGGCAAGTGCTCTACCTCTGTGCTGCACCCTCAGACTCTTTTTTATTTTGAAACAGGGTCTCGCCAAGTTGAACAGGTGACCTCTGGTCTTGAATTTGGGATTATCTTGCCTCAGCCTCCTTGCGCCATGGTGCCATGTCTGTTTACTTTTCTCTATTTACATTTCTCTTCATTATTTATTTAACTATTGAATTCATTCTTCAATCTCCTTTTTGAAAGAATAAACCAAACAGGAGGGGGAAATAATTTGCTACATTTATTCCCAAGCTTTGATTCATCAGTTTAATCACGCTAAATGCTCTTGGACATATGTATTTTATCTCAAATGAAAGTATAGCACAGTTTAGGTTCAAATGCTCCTTATTATCTTTTTGCCACTAAGCAAATTACTTGAATTCTCTATACATCAGTTGTTTTAGTTGCAAAATATATTTGATAATAATAGTACTCTTTTCTATAAGGACTTTTGTTAGAATGAAATGGGTTAATATATGGTCATATAATATATGGTATATCATAAAGACTACAGAAGTGTTTTATATTATTCTTATATATTAACACAAATAATTTGAGTTTTCTACCAATCCTAATGTTAGTGGGAAACTCAGTTTCCTCCCTCTTTGACTCCACTTTCAAAAGAGAAATGTTGTCATATGAAGATTTCAAAAGAAAACACTGAATCTACCAAAACAGAGAACTTTCAGAAGAACATGGAAATGGATTTTACATGAAACTGAATAGAGTCTCCCTTTTCATTATCTTATAATTATGAAAACACTGTAGTAATGTGAGACACAACATTTCTCTTTCAGAAGTGTCTTCATCTCTGAAGGCCAAGAATAAACTGCATAAAATCCCCTCAGAGGCTGGGGTTTAGCTCAGTTGGTAGAGCACTGGACTGCAGTCTATGAGGTCCTGAGTTCAATTCCCAGCACCACAAAAATGGGAGAAGGACCTGGCAATCCACTTCCCAGGCAATCCCGAAACAGTCAGCCATTGAAAACCCTATGAGGGTTGCTATGAGTCGGATACCGACTTGACGGCACTGAACAACAACAACAACAACAAGATCCCTCAACTTACAAAGCTTTTAAATATACTTATTAAAATAAAATTTAAAAGCAACAAAAATTCAAAAAAATGAGATTCGTTGAAAATTTTGTATTGAAATAGAAAAGACCTATATGTTAATACTTTTTTTCCAG
>VMDO01018066.1:0-43141 GCA_007922755.1 Pedetes capensis
TAAGAAAGCATAATGCAAAACCATTAAAATTAAATATAACATTCATGTGGGAAAGGTCTTCACCATGTATTTAAATTAATATAAATACATCACCAGATAATATATTATTTTATATACATGAAAGACATACAATGATGTCATGCTTGTGCATGTTTTACAAGTGACTGGCCTGAGCAGAAAAAGATTTCTGTGTAGTGTATATTCCTACCATGGCTAGGTCAAAGTTATTGGTGTGATTTCTGGGAAGCTACCAGATCTGGGAAAAGACACACTCAAACTGGCTCTTCAAGTCAGTATAGGATGACTCTAACATCCACAGTTATATACTAAACATAAGTGCAGGTAATCTCTGGATGTGGGGATAATAGGAGGTTGGTTAGTTTCAGTCATTCAAGAAGTAGTTTTGGGTGACACACCTGGGAACCCACTCCCAAAAATCTATCTACCATTGAAAACCCTATGAGCAGCAGAGAAGCACTGACAATAGTGTTTCTCCTGTTGTATATAGGGTGGCTACAAGTTGGATGGGCTGGGATTTAGCTCAGTTGGTAGAGTGCTGCACTGCAGTCTCTGAGGTCCCGAGTTCAATTCCCAGCTCTGCAAAAATGGGAGAAGGACCTGGCAATCCACTCCCAAGGCAATCCTGAAACAGTTGGCCATTGAAAACCCTCTGAGGGTCACTATGAGTTGCATACTGACTCAACGACACCCAACAACAACAAAAACAACAAGTTGGATGCGCTGGGACTTAGCTCAGTTGGTAGAGCACTGCGCTACAGTCTCTGAGGACCCGAGTTCAATTCCCAGCACTACAAAAATGGGAGAAGGGCCTGGCAATCCACTCCCGAGGCAATCCCGAAACGGTCAGCCATTGAAAACACTATGAGGGTCGCTATGAGTTGGATACCGACTCAATAGCACCTAACAACAACAACAACAACAACAACAACAACAACATGAGTCGGATACTGACCCAAGGACACCTACCAACAACAACAACAACAACAACAACAACAAGTAGTTGCTAAAATTAGCTTAAATGTACAAGAGGCTTGTGGAGGGGAAGTCTGTGAAGGATGAAAGGGAGAGAGCTAAGGAAGTCTAATTCTTCAGACCATAAGGAAAGGGTCCACCTCGGAAATAAGAGGGAAAAGAAAGAATTGGGTAGGAAGAGTCTCAGACCTCCAATCTTAACATAGTTCTGAGAAAATTTCTGTTCAACCAATGGGTAGGACCCAGACAAAATTGTAATTTAGAGGAGACTCACATCATGTAGGGATGCCAGGACTAGTAGTCCGGCTGTGCCCAGCCATTGTGCAGAAACAGCTATGTGAAATGTGGTTTTCTTGAATGAAGGTGGAGGTGGAATGAAAGAGGCAGCAGGTAGGGCTGTCAGTTAAGTCTGGTCTCCACAGGCAGTTGTCTGGAGACGAGGGCAAAGCCACAGTTCTGTGGCCTCCACAAGTCATTATTTTTACCTTTTGTCTTTCTAGCATTTCTTTTCATATTTTCTACAACCTATGGATTTTTAAATGGAATATTTAATAGCTAAAACTTCAAGCTGCATTTGGATTCTGCAATATTTAACCTTCACTTACTTAAACTGTGTAGCATACAGTGTATTTCTTGCCTCAAAATAACTAATTATTAATTCGTGTCTTCAACACTTATAAAGAAGTTCTATATACATTTGAAATGTTTGAAGAAATTTACAAAATTGGTACTATCATGAATCATCATATTTACGTTAAAAATTTGAAAATCAGAAAAATTAAAATCTATGACACTACTGATACCACTCAGCATTATACTAAATGATGAGGTCAATATTCAAACCCAAGAAGCTGAGGTTTAGGTATATTGTTCCTCATGTTTCTAAAATAATAATAATGATCATGTTGTCTTTCATTTGCCTATGTAGTATTGTAATTTAAATATGAATAATGAGAGGCAGTCCCAGTGAAATAATTAGAAAGATGGTCTTTGGAGCCAGGCTGCCTGGGTTGGATATTCAACTCTCTGATTACTAACTGTGTGACTTTACACTAAGTCACAAAAATCTCTCTTCTCCCGTTACTACATCCTCCATTTGGTGATGATGATCAGTACTAAGTTCAAAGGGTTAGTGTAAACATTAAATACTTGTAAAACATTTATTTATATAGCATATTGTAGAATGTCTAGCATCTAGACGTGCTATGCAAAATATGTGATAAAGTTATTCCCATGTGAAGAGCTAAGAAAAATAAATTGATAAAAATAAGTAATACTTCCAAGGGGAAGGAAATTAATGTATTAATTATGGTTTTAAAATGATAAATTCAGCAGATGCAACTTAGTGAAATATAATAATCTCATGAGCCGTGCAATCTTGGTCAAGGCATATGCCCCCTCTGGACCTTAATTTCCTCATCTGAGCAATTTTGTGTTTGTACCAGGCAGATTCCAAGGTTTTTCTTGGGTCTATGGCTTTATGGGATTTAAAATTTAATTTGGTATCATTAAATTAGGAGAAACAAAAGATTTCTACTTAACATATTTAGTCAGGGCAAAAAAATACAGAAAAGACATACCTTAAAATTCCAAAAGATGAAAATACCCAAGGATGTATTTTTTTTACTTCTCAAAACTGCAGATAGTGCAAAAGAAACTCACAACTACAAATTAGTACACACACACACACACACACACACACACACACACACACCAGTATCTCTCAACTAGTGTTTTGTCTCCTTACTCTGCAGGTGAGATAATTCTTGCCATCTTGATCAATACAGCAGGATTATTCTCTTAAAACCCTCAGTGATATTTTCTCCATAGTACAAATTTTATTAGCTACTCTCTTCTATCTCACTTCATTTTTTTAGGTAATTGATGAATTAGCTCAATTGGTAGCTCTGCAGTCTCTGAGGTCCTGGGTTCGATTGCCAGCAGTGCAAAAATGAGAGAAGCCTGTGGCAATCCTGAAACAAACAGCCACTGAAAACCCTATGAGGGTCCCCATGAGAGGGACACAACTTGATGGCACCTAACAACAGCATGATAAATACATACTACTTCTGTTGGAACTCAAATCAATATCTCATGTTATTTAATCTTTATTATAACTCTTCTGCTATATTATTTCAATATTCTAGATGAAACAAATGAGGCTTAAAGAAGTTAAATAATTGTACATAAGTTCATATAGGTGTGAGGAGACAAACTCTGACCATGGTCTTACTAGAGTTCTGGAGTTGGAGCTCTTGAATGCTATCCTGTTCTGCCTTTCAAATAAACAGATTTAGGCTCTATTTATCAAACAAGATATCTACATCACCATGTCTAGATAAAAGACATTTCAAAACACAACCTATATATATATTGCCTTAAGTCCAAAAGAGAGAGGCATATTTAATAATCTATAAGACTGCAGCTATAAATGTTTAGCTAATGAACTGTGTTCCTTACACCATGATTCATGTCTTTTATTCTCATTTACTGAAAAAAATCAAAGAGAAAAAAGATATTTTTCTTAAATATACCATGTCCATGATAAAATAAAAAATATGATCTATTTCTTTAAGATGGAATGCATTTGCCAGGCATGGTGATGCATGTCTGTAATCACAGCTACTCAGGAGCACACAGAGGCAGGAGGATCACAAATTTGAGGCCAGAGGCAGCCTGCATAACTTAGAAAGACTCTGTCTCAAGGTAAAAAAATTTAAAAAGTGGATCAGGGATGCAGCTGGTTGGGAGAGCAGTTATATGTGTGAGGCCATGAGTTCAGCTCTCTAGTACCACAAAACAAACAAACAAACAAACAAACAAACAAAATTAAATTAAAGGAATATATTTAGAGCCAAAGAAAGATGAGTGCCAAAGTAAACATTAAACCAGAGATAATACAAATTCTTAAAATCACTTTTCATTATTTTCATTAAAAAGAGCAAAGAATTCTAGAGGATGATTCTTCTTTTCTCTCCTTGTCAATTCAACTAAATAATGTCTCAAAATTAATAAATAAAACATTTTCCTCCTGCATATATTATCAGGTTAGTTTCTGTCTCTATATTCACAAGCTATTCCCTTGAGCTACACTGTTTTATTCAAAATAGACACATTGATCACTTAATAGGTTATATTTCAAAGTAAGTAGAATGACTTATAACAATTCTTCTTTTTTTCTCACCTTTTCAATCAAGGAACTATATAGAATACTCCAACACTAAAGCTAGAAAGACCTTAAAGAAAAGTTGTGCGTGAAATAATTACTTCATTTAGTTCGATTTGAATGTCTGCTGAGGGTGGAGATTGTCTGCGAATTACATCAAAGGGAGCATGCTGGATTGGAACTTTGTTTTGATCTCTTTTACTTTGTTCAGTTGTTTTCATTAAACTCTTTTCTTAATTTTTTAAAAAAATACACATTAAAATAGTAATAAACATTTAGGTAGCACTTATATTCAAGGCACAAAAGCATCTTATTAACTCAGTTTTACTACCTCAGTGATTATATATATACATATGTATGTGTATATATGTATTCATTATCCACAGTTTACCAATTAGGAAACCAACATGAAAAGGTGAGTTAAATAAGAGCAGCTCATAATTTCTCTTGACTGGGATGATGCTATCTGCTGTTGTTTTGGCATTGCTAGGAGCTAGCGTAGTACTCACAACTAGGCTTTAATTGAACATTATACATATATATGTGTATATATATATATATATATATATATATATATATATCACAAAATGCAAATATCAAAGTTATTCTGTGCCTATTATTGATCCAGACAGAAGTAAATACATTAAATAGTTACTCTTGAGTGAAGACAAAAAGAACATTATACTGATAAGAATGGCTAAACTTCCCCAAAAGATGATGATGATGATGATAATGATGATGATGTTGATGATTCATTTTTACCTATTTCACGTTTACCTTTTCTCTCATCATTCTACCTTCTGGATAACAATTACTGAGATTTGCAGGAATTATCTCCCCTTACTATTAGCATCCAATCAAAGCAAAGTTCTATTCCTTTTGATCTTGCTGTAACAGCTAAGACAAGTTCACATCTCATATTAAGTTCTTTCTAATGCTCTTTGACTGGTATGCTGAGTGGTTTGTCATGGTGTCTGCTCTTCCATGTTGCAACAAATCAATAAGCACAACCTCATTGAACTTTAATCTTTAGCTAAAGGGCATGGATAAATATTAGGTAAATTTCCTATAGTCACACCTCATATAAATTTCAAAAAGGATAACCCAACCTGGTAAATTTGGCTGCTTTTATGATTTCTAAAAATATTTGAGCTGGAAGAATACTTTATACTGGTCATTAGCAATAAAAGTGAAAATTGAAGCTAATAACTTAGTGACTAACGCTTCCTGACAATCACTTCCTCAGGTCAAAGATTGGAAATTATGTCTAGAGAACCCATCCAAGAAAGAAACCATGTACTATTCACATTGCATTACATTTCAATATCTCTTTCTCTCTCTCCTTCTCCCCCCCCGCCTCTCTCTCTCTCTCTCTCTCTCTCTCTCTCTCTCTCTTTCTCTTTCTCTTTCTCTTTCTCTCTCGGTCCTTCTTTCTCTCTGCTGTTTCCTCCTGTGGACTGTGGCCTCCTTGGTTTCCAAGCTCCCCAGGCTCCAACTTTTCAGGGATAACACCCTGTTCTAGGGTTCTAGGGTTGCATTCTCCAAACCTTTACTGTGGATTGAAAATTCTTCCAAGGAATATACTGGGCGACCTAAGTTCACATTGGTTCCCTTCTTTCCCGGATCACTGTTTTTCTTTGCCAGTTTCCTTATGTCTGAAAAGCATAGTTTCAAATATGTTGTCAGATACTTTTAGTTATGTATACAGTAAGGTAAATTTGGGTTGTATTAGTCTTGATCTGAAACCAGCTTGTATTTGACAGTTTGGGACAATGATTTTTAAAATTGAAAGTTAAACATACATTTTTTAAGGCACATTAGATGGAATCCTTAATTTTAGTACATTTTTCTGAAAATCAGTATATATTTTATTTTAGAAGGAATTTTTATTACACATAAAAATGTTATGTTCTCCAGATTAATAGGTACATGTATTCTTAGATTAATAGGTACATGATTAATTTTGGTTGATATTTCCGGCATACACAATTTAAACAGATACTTTTGTTCTCCATTAGTATTTTATTTTCATATACACAGTAGGTGGTCAGCCTACATATTTACACTTAGGAAAGACAAACTTGGCTGTTCTGTTAAATATATACATTTGATCTTTCTAGGTCAAATCTCATATATTTTCCAATAATTAAAAAATAAAATATAAGCAAAACAGACATCTTCCTTTTGAGCTTTAATATTCTAAATGAGCAAACATCTTACTACTTATAAGTGGGCTGAGGTTTAGTTCAGTTGGTAGAGTGTCATTCTGTGGTCTCTGAGGTCCTGCATCCAATCCTCAGTACCACAAAAATCAAAGAAGGATGTGGCAGCCCACTCCCAAAACAATCTTGAAATAATCAAATACTCTATGAGGGTCACTATGAGTTGGATTCCATTTGACAGCACCTAACAGCAACAACCTTTATAAGGTATTAGGAACAGACCAACATGGAGGCAGCAGTATAGTAAGAACTACCACTTGGTCCTAATGAATTTCAAAACCTTTGAAAACTGTTCCATGAGCTATAATTAGATGTTTGGACACAAGGAAAGAGTGACATTGCCCTTCAGAAATAATGGTTAAATTAAGGATTAATATGACAGAAGTGCATAAAAAAGTTCACAGTAAATGTAGGAATATATTTACTATTTACTACATATATGAATCTGTTTGCTACTATATAAATATGAAAATTGTACTCAAAAGTCACTAGATAACAATTTTATTAACTAAAAATGCAGATAATGGTACCATTAATAGATAATATGACCCCAGGTGCCATGACAAATGCCTGTAATCCTTCTGATTCCAGAGGCTGAGGCAAGAAGATAGCAGGTTTGAGGCCAGAGGCAGCCTGTGCCATTTAGTGAGTCACAAAATTTAAATAAATGAATAAAAATTTCAAAAGAAGGATGGGGGTGTGCTTAGTGGAAAATTACATGCCTAGCATGCATAAGACCCTGTGTGCAATCCCCAGCACTGCAGAAAGGAAAGAAAGAAAGAAAGAAAGAAAGAAAGAAAGAAAGAAAGAAAGAGGGAAGGAAAGAAAGAAAGGGAGGAAGGGAGGGAGGGAGAGAAAGAAAGAATTTAAAATGGACTTGGGGTGCAACTCAATGGTAGTGAATTTGTCTAGCACGTATAAGACCTTGAGGTTCAATCTCTCAATTCTGAAAAAAATAATAGATAACATGCAGTGAACATTTGTTTGTTAAAAGTCCTTTGTGTGTGTTATCAGATTCTTACAAGAATTATTGCTAATTATTACTTTTGACAGCTGTTATTATTTCCATTTCACTGATGTGGAAGCAGAAGCAGAAAGAGAGAATTTTCATTTCAGGAAAAACACCTAAGTATTTTTAATGATAGAGCCAAGATAACATGTTTTGATTCTGACAAAATTCTCTTTTCGTGTAGAAATAGTAAGAACAATATCTCTTACTTATGACTCCCTTGACTAGCACAATATTCTTAGTTGACTTAAGCAAGAAAATACATATTTCAACAAAGAAGTAAACAAACAAACAAAAAAAAAGTGTGCCATCTTATAAAGCAATAGAAGAGCTCACTAGATGTAGAGTGAGAAAATAGAGAACTTGTTTGGAGTCCAAATATCTGAGTACGAGTCTTTGTTATACTCTTAAATCATTTATCAAATATGCATGGAGAATTCAATCCTACAGGTCCTGTGAAAGCAAATGGTTAAATAAATAGTTATGAAAGATTGTTGTTGTTGCCCTTGTTTTATACATGACACTTACTTCCATGCCAAGTTAGTTCAAAATCTTCATTAATCATCTTCTTTAATTCAATTTAATAGAGTAGCAAAATTACTAACCATTATGAATCAGCATTATGAATTCTCTTCTTGAGATAACTAAAGAGTATTTTTTCAACTTGACTTAATGAAAAGGACTGGTTTTGTTTCGTAACATCAAGGTATAAAAACTTAGAGAAAAACATTAGTCTTACATGAAAGAGCACCGAGAATTGTCCCAGGCTCTGTTACTGAAACACGCTTTGGAAGAGATAAGTAAAACAAATCTTAGAATACCCTGTACAAAGTAAGATTCTAAAAATTTAGCTTTGTATGAATGATAAAATAAGACCACTTTTTCCACACTTCAAAAGCACATCGAAACTAACACCTTAGTATCAATTCTGGACTTACCCTGTGTTTTAGAAAATTATACTCAAAATTAAACTAGAGTCTGTCTGGTGTGCTGTTATTTCAGTGATTTTTCTCATAGGTGTAATTTAATGAATAGTACAATGGTCTGATTTTTTTTTTCTAAAGTTACTTTGTATTGGGACATATGAATACTAGTCACACACTGGGTCACTGCATGCTGAATGTATTTTCTAAATCTGCAAGCTATCATGTCAGCATTTCTTGGAAAACAGATCCAAAACAGCAGATGGCTGAGAATTTAGGCTCCCTGTACTTAAACTAGTAGTAAAGATGTCATTACTAATCCACAGATCCAACTGACTCTTTGAATTCCTCAACAGAATGTTTCTATATATTGGTGCATTATTTTCCAGACTTTCAGGTTCAATGTAATCTGACTCTTAACTACTTCATAAGAATCTGTCATTACATATAGACTATGGGATAATTTTTTATAGGTTGATTTACAAAGAGTAATGTTTATTGATAGAGACTTAAATATTTTTTTATGTTTGATTCTCTGGAACACACATGCAAGTGAACTTAAATCAGTAAAGATGTAATTTTAGATAAAATTTGTTTGTACAATATATCATGCTCATGGACAGAATCAGTAAATTCTTCAATTAAATTCCAGAAAAAAAGAATTTCAAGTGCATTTATAATATGCATTTATGGAATATTTATTAATACATTGTAACACATTTGATTTTGGACGTAGAAAGTAAATACATTTATCAATCTTTCCATTGTTGTTGTTGTTAGGTGCTGTCGAGTTGAGTCCAACTCATAGCGAACCTATGAACAGCAGATCAAAACACTTGCCGATTCTGTGCCAGGCAAACCATCTTATTTATGTTTAACCCCATTGTTGCAGACCCTGTGTCAATCCATCTGCTGGAGGGTTTTCCTCTTTTGCGTTGATCTGCCATTCGTCCAAACATGATGTCCTTCTCCAGGGACTGTGTTCTCTCCTGATTACATGTCCGAAATATGTAAGACACAGTATGGACATTCTTGCTTCCAAGGAGCACTCTGGTTGCACTTCTTCTAGGACAGATTTGTTGGTTCTTTTGGCAGTCCATGGCATATTCAACAGATGTCTCCAGCACCATAATTCAAAAGCGTCAATTCTTTTTCTGTCTTCCTTGTTCAATGTCCAGCTTTCACAACCATATGATACCACTGAAAATACCAGGGCATGAGTCAGACGCACCTTCGTCTTCAATGTGACATCTTTGCTTTTCAATCCTCTAAAGAGATCTTTTGCCACAACTTTTCCTAGAGGAATGTGTCTTTTGATTTCTTGACTGCTGCTTCCATGGGTGTTGACTATAGAGCCAAGCAAAGCAAAATCTTGGACAACCTCAATCTTTTCTCCATTTATTGTGCAGTTGCGTGCTGACCCAGTTGTAAGGATTTTTGTTTTGTTGATGTTTAGTCATAACCCATATTGAAGGCAATGATCTCTGATCTTCATCAGTAAATGTTTTAAATCCTCTTCATATTCAGCAAGCAGAGTGGTGTCATCTGCATAACACAGGTTGTTAATGAGTCTTCCTCCAATCTTGATGCTGTATTCTTCCTCATAAAGTCCAGCTTCTCAGATTATTTGCACAGCATATAAATTGAAGAGATAGGGTGAAAGTATACAGCCCTGACATACACCTTTCTCAAATTTAAACCACTCAGTGTTTCCTTGTTCTATTTGAACAACTGCCTCCTGGTTCATGTACAGATTTATCATGAGCACAATTAGGTGTTATGGTATTCCCATTTTCTGAAGTGTTATCCATAATTTGTTATGATCCACACAATCAAATGCTTTTGCATAGTCAATAAAACATAGATAAACATCTTGCTGATATTCTCTGCTTTCAGCTAAAGTCCACCTGACGTCAGCAATGATGTCCCTGGTTCACCACCCTCTTCTGAATCCAGCTTGAGTTTTTGGTAATTCCCTACCTATATACTGCTGCAGTTGCTTCTGAATGATCTTTAGTAGAATTTTGCTAGTGTGTGATATTAATGATATTGTCCAATAGTTTGCACATTCAGTTGGATCCCCTTTTTTGGGAATAGGCACAAATATGGATCTCTTCCACTCAGTTGGCCAGGTAGCTATTTTCCCAACCTGTTCGCACAAACATGTTAACACCTCCAGTTCTGCCTCTGTTTGTTGAAACATCGCTATTGGTATCCCATCAATTCCTGGAGCTTTGTGTTTTGCCAGTTCTCTCAAGGCAGCTTCCTCTTCATCCTTCAGCACCATTGGTTCCTCCTCATATGCAACCTTTTGGAATGGTTGGTCATCTACCAGTTCTTTCTTGTATAATGAGTCTATGTATTCTTCCCATCTTCTTTTGATGTTTCCTGCATCATTTAATATTTTCCCTGTAGAATCTTTCACTACTGCCACTCGAGGCTTGAATTTTTTCTTCACTTCCTTAAGCTTGAGAAACACAGAGCATGTTCTTCCCTTTTGGTTTTCTGCCTCCAGCTCCTTGCACATATCATTATAATATTTGTTTTTGTCTTCTCGAGCTGCCTTCTGAAATCTTCTGTTTAGTTCCTTAACTTCATCATGTCTTCCTTTTGCTTTAGCTGCTTGACATTCGAGGGCAAGGTCCAGTGTCTCTTTTGACATGTAATTTGGTCTTTTCTTTTTAAGAACTTTTTGCTTCCTTCTTGAATGATGTCTTTTATGTCATGCCACAACTCTTCTGGTCTCCTGTCATTTGTGTCTAATGCATTAAACCTATTTTTCAGGTGGTCTCTGAACTCAGGTAGGATATACTCAAGGTCATACCATGGCTCTCATATACTTATTCTAATTTTCTTCAGCTTCAGTTTGAACTTGCATATGAAAAGTTGATGGTCTGATCCACTGTCAACACCTGGTCTTGTTTTGACATTTTGTACAGAGCTTTTCCATCACCTCTTTCCACATATGTAGTCAATTTGATTCCTGTATGTTCCATTTGGTGAAGTCCATGTGTATAGTCTCCATTTATGATGTTGAAAATATATATTTGCAATGTAAATGTCATTGGTCTGACAAAATTCTATCATGCTATCTCCAGCTTCCTTTCTGTCACCAAGACCATATTTTCCAACTACTGAGCCTTCTTCTTTGTTTCCAACCAGTCACCAGTGATTATCAGTATGTCTTGATTGCATACTTGATCTGTTTCAGATTGCAGAAGCTGATAGAAGTCTTCCCTTTCTTCATTTGTGGCCTTAGTGGTGGGTGCATAAATTTGAATAATAGTCAGATGAACTGGCCTTCCTTGTAGGCGTATGGATATTATTCTATCGCTGACAACATTGTATTTCATGACATATCTTGAAATGTCTTTTTTGATGATGAATGCAACCCCATTTCTCTTTAGTTTATCATTCCCAGCATAGTAGACCATATGATTGTCTGACTCAAAATGGCCTATGCTGGTCCATTTTAGCTCACTGATGCCTAGAATGTCAATGTTTATGCTCTCATTTCTCTTTTAACAATTTCTAATTTTTCTAGATTTTCCTAGATTCATACTACGTACATTGCATGTTCCAATTATTAATGGATGTTTACAGTTGTTTCTCCTCATTTTGAGTCTTGCCACATCAGCAAGTGGAGCACCCTGGGGCTTTACTCCATTTCCATCATCACAGTAGACTCTACTTGGAGGAGGGAACTCTTCCCCAGTCGTCTTTTGAGTGCCTTCCAACCTGGGGGCCTCATTTTCCGGCACTATATCTGACAGTGTCTCATTGCTATCCATGGGGTTTTCAATGGCCAGTTCTTTCGGGAGTGGCTTGCCAGGTCCTACTCCCTAGTCTGTCTTAGTCTGGAAGCTCAGCTGAAAACCTGTCCACCATGGGTAACCTTGCTCATGTCCGAGGTTACAGTGGCAGAGCTCTCAGCCTCATCGCAATACACAAGCCCCCACAGTGCAGCAAACTGACAGATGTGTGGGGGAATTTCCCCTAATCTATATGAAATCATGGAAATTTCATGGTCATCAAAAGCACATATGTATTCCTAGAGTGATAGGCAATTCTGTGCTACTGAAACACTAGATCCACATGAGAGTGGGTGAGAAGTTGATACTGTAGACTTGAGTTGGGACAACAGATTATAAAGAGAATTTCCTGAGCTACCACATCTGGAAACACAGAATCATTTTCTATTTTAATTATTTCAAAATGCTGAAATGCACTTCTGTTAACAAAATTATTTTTCTTATTTTTAATTCCCAACTGAAAACTGGAAATATGCCATACTTCTCACTCTTATATAATATTTTTATCATTAAAGGGGGCTTTTTCTGTCAGGGACCTGGGATTCAGACCAAAGCTCTGTCATTTATGACCTATGCAACTGTGAACAGTTTATTTTTTCTCTCAGACACTTATTCATTTTATCAAAAAAACAGGGCATATTACAATAACCACTTCTTAAGTTGTTATGAAGATGAACTGGAATACTACAGGGCACATCTTGCCAGAGGAAACACTCAATAAATGTCAACATATTTTATTTTAATTTTGGCAAACTGATTACACTGAACATGATAAAATTGAACTACCGATAACTGGCAGTTCTGACCACAAAAGCTAGCTTTATAGTGAACAAATTTCCTTATTTGTGGACAGTTGTTAGAAATATACTGGGACAATAAGAACCAAGAAGGTGAAAAAGGCCTTTAGAATAAATTCTTTTTTGTATTATCTAGGAATTATCTTCAAAAAGCTAACATGACTTCATCAAGAATACTTAACAAGTGCAAGGCGCGGTGGCACATGCACACCTATAATCCCAGGCGCTTTGGTGGCGGAGGCAGGAGGATCTCAAGTTCGAGACAAAAGGCAGTCTGTGTAACTTAGCAAGACACTGTCTCAAAAAAAAAAAAAAAGGAAAAAAATTGGGCTGGGGGTGCAGCTCAGTGGTCCAGCACTTGCAGAGCATGCAAGCTTGAGGCCTTAGGTCCAAACCCCAGTACTGGCAAAAAGAATACTCAAGAAGCTATTGCAGAGAATCTAGAGCCTACACCTTACTTTGTGAGTATTTCTTTATCAAATGTAATAAATTAGTCTTTCTGCTATTTATTATTATTGTATTACTAATGTTTGGAAGGGGCTAGGATTTAGCTCAGTTGGTAGAGCGCTGCGCTGCAGTCTCTGAGGTCCCAAGTTTGATTCCCAGCACCGCAAAATGGGAGAAGGACTTGGCAACCCACTCCCAAGGCAATCCCGAAACAGCCATTGAAAACCCGGTGAGGGTCACTATGAGTCGGACTCGACTTGATGGCACCTAACAACAACAACGTTTAGAATCCCATAAAAATACACAATTTGGTGAAAAGAACTAAATTAGTAACTAGTGTGTGTGTGTGTATATATATGTGTGTGTGTGTGTGTGTGTACACATATATACATATATGTGTGTGTATATATATATATAAATTCTTGCAAAATTTTAATAGGAACAAAACAGTATAAATATATGTTCTCTGTTGCTCTCCATTTTCTCACCCCTTTAATAATTTATTGATTTTATTCTATTGAATGGTAGGGTAAACAGAGGCATTAAACATTTCCTCAACTCTTTCTAATACTGTGCATAAAAATATACCAATTTTATTTTATTTTAATTTTTTGTTTTATATTCTCAGTGGTTGGGCCCAGGGCCTCAGGTATACTTTACAAGTGCTCTACTGTTGGGCTCCACCCCCAGCTCAATTTTCATGTTTTATTTTCAGACAGCATTTAGCTAGGTTACAGGGGCTTCCTCTGGCCTTAAACGTGTATTTCTCTTTCGTCAGCCTTCTGATTAGCTGGGATTACTGGTAATTTCCACAGCACCTGGCATAAAGAACACTACATCTAAATAACTTAAAAAAAAACATTAGTTGAATTAAATATCATAATTTTAAAAATGACTATACATAGGCCTCAATTATAATCATCTTATTCCAACACTTTGCAACAGTACATATTTATCTCTCCTTTTACCAAAGAGCTTAATATTAATGTGGTAAAAATCTAAATCATCAGGCACATTAACAACTAGAATGTATGTGTGTGTGTGTGTGTGTGTGTGATTTCTCTTTACTTTAGTAATATCATTTGCTGTACTCTTTAAAAAGGAGAAAAAAGGTAAAGAAAGAATTTTATATTAAGGCTTATTTACATTAGATGGCAATTCACAGGCTTGCAGCAGTACTAGATAATACATTGTTACTTAAAATATGCACACAAGAGAATGCCCAAAAAATTGCGAATCATTAAAATACAGATTTGTAGATTCAATCACATAGCATCTGAATTAGAATATTTAAGATTGCATGTTTCAGAAATTGCTAGTGTGTTTCTTAAGCCATTTATGTTGAAGAACCTCTGTTATACTGAGTCTTCAACAAATAATTTTCTTTTCAACAAAGCCTTAATGTTTTATACAGCCTATATCAGTTTCACTTAAAATATTTCAAATTAGCTGAACAAGCATCCTCAAAAATTCCGGCTGATGGAATTAGGATAATTTCTCTGTGACTGTATGGAAATGATTAAAAGTTCAGAATTTTCAGAGAGATACATACAAATTTTATTTGGTCACACCTATAAACACAAACTATTTGAGTATTTTTGATTAACTGTTTTTTAACTTAGATTCTATAACCTGTATCAACACATCATAAATCTCATTTATTTTCACAACTCTCTGATTTACATTTCTTTATATTCTTATTTTTTTAATTTTAAAAATGATTTATAGCATTTATTATATGCCAGACACTCTTTTATAAGCTGTTCAAATTTTAAATCATGCAATCTTTAAAATAATTCTTAGAGTTAGTTGATATTATTCCATTTTGCAGTTGTGGAAACTGAATAACAGAGAGGTTATATAATTTACTCAGGATATTGCTGGTAGCTCAAGGTGATGAAACCAGAATATACACCCAGGCAGTCTGGTTGGGAGTCTTATTCTTAACCCTGACACTCTCTTACAAGCAACATGAGAATGATAAATTTCCTTGAGGTCAAAAGTTGGAAGCTTTGATTTTATTGGGCTTTTTGCCTAATTCTCTCCTTAGTAAGTGAAAGAGGCCAATTTAAGAAACCTGTTTGAACAAGTCTTAATAGAAATAAATCCTTTTGGTGGGCTTCTCTACACTAATGTCTTATTTTATTTTTTCAGGATTTGCAATTAAAATTATTTCATCAAAAATTAACATTCCAATTTAGTAGGATGAAGGCTGACTTTTATTTTCCTCTGGTAAAATCCACCACTTACCTAAACAGAATTGTGCAGATTTTTGTTGTGTTTGACTTCACTATTTCTTTTTACAGAAGCTGTTCATCATCATGGACTTGAATGTTAAGAAAAAAATTAATATGGTTTATAGCAGTAATCCTCTTAAATGCTTGAGACTTTGCCAGCTTTCAACTAACAAGCCAGGTAATTAACGGCTCCAATCCTACAACACTCAGGGATTATTGTCTAGGTCTGCTGACGAGGCATTGCTAGTGACCAGTTTGTAAAATGCAATGTGTTATTTTATTTCACAACCTGATCAATGATTAAATCTGCTTGAAATACAAAAATCTACCTTCCCAACCAGCTGATGATTTTTGCAATACATAGAATTGAATGGCTCTTTTTATGTGTGATTAAAGGTTCTGATTATTACCTGTGTAAGTTATCTGGCAGCTTTTTGGGGGGACTTTTGGTTTGATCAGGTAAACTTGAAAAGAACATCAAGATTTAAAAAAAAATTAACATTACCTTTAACTGAAAAAAAAAGTGACAGCTCTGTCAGAAGACTGTCTTCCCTCACCTGATTCTTAATATGGAGTTTCTGACAAGTATAGAGATTTGCCTTAATTATTTATTCATTTCATTGAAACCATCTTCATCTGCTTTAAATTTGTAATAAGTCTATTTAAATAAAGAGAATCCTATTTGAATGTTGATTTTATACTTTAAAAATCATGAAGGTGTCTGTATTTATACAGAAGTGGCATGAAGCAATGGTAATGATTGTATCAGTAAATGGCCAAAATAAAAATGCTAATTACAATAGGTAATAACATGATAGAATTTCAAACCAAGTTAGTATAAATTAGCTACAGGTATCAGTGGATTACAAAACAATAATAAATCATTATTGCTTCTAGAAAAAAAGTAAAGTATGTACTCTCAAAAGAAAGGAAAAAAATCCATTTATTTCTGCACCTTCATAAATGGAAGAAGTTAGGGCACATAGAACTCACCTTTGCCACACTGAACAGGCTAATGCCTTGTGCCCTGTGCCTAGGTTCAGGATTCAAAACCTGGCTTTTGGTGCTAATATAATGATTTGGTTAATTATGTTTGCTTGGCTTGATTTTACTCCATAAATGAACCCCCAGTCGTTCTGATCTAAAGAGCCTCTGAAGCTGTATGTGTTTTGTTTTTTTCCCCTGTAGTTATCAAGATTATGCAAATTTACTTCTCATAAATATCATAGTTCAGCATGAAATCACCTACTGACCCTAACTCTTAGCAAAAGCCACTCTTTCCATTAGAATTATGTATATTGAAAGTATGAAGTTTGGATTTTTGAAAACAGCCTAATTCACTTCAAGAGCTGGTGGGTATTTTATTTTCAGCTTAGTGCTAAGGATATTTTTCCTACTTTTAAATAAGAATGACTGAGGTAGAAAGCTTTTCCTTTGCCCTTCCCTCACAGAGACACACAAGGAGTAACATTATAGTGGAATAACATTATAGATTTGTTAGATTCCACATAGTCAAGTTCCAATTCATAGTCCTCCCATGTACAAGAGAAGGAAACACTCCTGATACTATGTGCAATGCCCAGCACTATGCCAGTGCTTCTCTGCTATTCAGAGGGTTTTCAATGGCTGATTGTTTCAGGAGTGGGTTGCTAGATTCTTGTCCCATTTTTGCAGTGCTTCGGATTGAACCCAGGACCTCAGAGAACACAGAGCAGCACTCTACCAACTGAGCTAAACCTCAGCCTATATTAGGTATTGTTGATGTTAGGTGCCCTGAAAGTATGTCTGACTCACAACAACCTCCATAAGGTTTTCAGTGGCTGCTTGTTTTGGGATTGCTTCAGGAACAGATTGCCAAGTTCTTCTCCCATTTTCATGGTGCTAGGGATCAAACCCAGGGCCTCTTAGAGAGCAGAGTGGCACCCCACCAGCTGAGCTAATTCCCAGCCCCATATTATAGGTAGTAGAATGAAAATGAAGACAAAATGTTTGTAGACAGAGAAGTTTGTTGGTTATTGCTTCCTAATTTTTTGCTCATAAATTTTAGCATAGGCAAAGTAACCTACAAAATTCTTCTATGTGAGAGTGGCCAAAATTATGTTTTGGTAAAAAAAAATGTAGAGGAAACAATTTTTTCCAGTTTTATGTATTTGAAAATTATTTATTAATTACTTAGATTTCTGGAAATATAGTTAGAATTTCAAGATAATTTCAGAATTTGAAAGTACCCAGTCTTCCAAATTCCTTAGATCCAACATCATTCTAAAATAAATTCCTTAGATCCAACATCATTCTAAAATAAAATAAAATAGAAACCTTTCTCATGCCTTGAAGCTTGTATGAAAAGTCACCTTGGCATTCTAAGATTTCAATACAATATGACTTGTGTCTTTTCTCTCAGCCTTTTGATGGGACTCATTCAGCCCTTACATTCTAGAGATGCTTGCAGTAAAATTTTCTAAGAAATAGAACTCAAGGGTGTGGGTACCAATGCTCTTAATAAGTATTAAATTTTTCCGCATTCTAATTTATTTTGCACTACATGGTCCTGAGTTTAAGTCCCAGAACTGCAAAAACGGGAGAGGGTCCTGGCAATTCACTCCTGAAACAATCTCAAAAAACAGTCAGCCATTGAGAACCTCATGACTGACAGAGAAGCACTGACATAGAGTTGGGCATGACACAGTGTGGGGAATGTTTCATTCTGTACATAGAGTCATTATGAGTTGGACCCAACTCAACGGCACCTAACAACATGTATATAATAAATTGTAATCACACTGGAGAAAACTCTAACCACTGATCCAAGACAACAAATTTAAGATTTTCTTTTAAATTATTTTTAAAATTTCCCTAGCAAAGTTTTTAATCAACCATTTATACATTCGTGTGATAAAGCTTTGTTTATTTGTTTATTTATTTAGTACTGGGGGTTGAACCCAAGGTCTGGCACTGGCATGCTTTCCAAGTACTGGACCACTGAGCTGCAACCCCCACCCCCTTTTTTTTTTTTTTTTTTTTACTCTTTGAGACAGGGCCTCGCTAAGTTATGCAGACTGCCTCTGGTCTCAAACTTGAGATCTTCCTGCCTCTGCCTCCCGACCCACTGCCACTGGGATTACATGCGTGCGCCACCACGTCTGCCTTTATATCTGTATTTTGAAATAATTTTGTGTAGGGAGACAATGAAGATATAGAACAAAACTGGGGTGGGTCGTTTATACAATGAGAAGAACAGTTAAAAACACAAACACACAAAAAAAATTAGGCTGCTGAGAGGGCAGAATTGGGGAGACAAAGGCATATATTTTGTGTTTACCATTTGTTCTGGGTTAAGAATTTGGCTAGTTAAAAACCCTCATTATATTTTTTATGTGAAAAATGCTGTATAATTTGCTATAGATGTTACCATTGGCCCTAACCAGTGCTTTCCAAAATGATTTATGAGTGCTGATAATCTTCCTATTTCTTGTTTTTCAGTAGTAGGTAGATGAACCCAGGCCTTGTGCATACTTTTTACGGGGGCTCTACCACTGAGCTACCCCAAGCCCCATTGTTATTTTTCATCTTGAGACAAGGTCTTGTTAAATTACACAGATTGCCTCTAGCCCTGAACATACAAAGCTCCTGCTCTGCTTCCTAAAATGATGGGATTATAGGATTGTTGCAAAATGCCCAACATGAATTCTGATAATATCTTTATGTCATTTATTCAGAAGAATTTCTGCATGTAAAGTTTTATGTGATTGGATCAATGGCATGTAGGTAAACGTGTACAAATATTATATATACAAGTTAAAAGAACATACATACTTGGACCTCTGTGGTATCACATTAAAAGGAGAAAGCATGATTGGCTTTTCCCATCACTACTTGGCAAACATTGATATTTTCCTAGTCTACACAAATCTCCAACCATACCATTCTAGCATCTGATCTAGTTAGATCTCAGAAGCTAAGCAGGGTCGGGCTGGTTAGTCCTTGGATGGGAAACTGCCTGGGAATACCAGCTGCTGTGGCTTGAGAGAAGGAACCAGAAGCCAACTCCTGAAACAATAAACCATTGAAAACCCTGTGAATAGCAGAGAAGCACTGACAATAGTGCAAGGCATTGCACAGTACCAGGGAGTGTTTTGTCTCTTACATATATGGTCCGCTATATGTTGGACTGGACTTCACAGCACCTAACAACAACACGAAAATGTACATGAGTTCTTCTCCATCAGTTTATAATACAAACAAGCATGCACAAAGATGAAGTACTCAAAACAATGATATATTCATTTAATATTTTATGGAAAAATTGAGAAATATAAGGAACCAGTGAAGTTTATAAAATGGTGAAAGTGAGTTTGTTTTCTTATCTTTCTCTATATATATATTTACATATACACACATGCACATAAATGTATATATATAAATGAAGTCAGTGAAATATATAAAATGGTGAAAATGAGTTTGTTTTCTTATCTTAATACATATGTGTATATATATGTATATATATACATTTATATGCACCTGCCAAATTATAATATGCAATAATACATCAGAATGTTTTTGCACCTCACTAATATAATGCTCAAGGGACTTTCATGTCAATTATCTCATTTGTTTATCCAATATTCCTGTGAGTGGAAGCAGTTACATCCTGTGACATCTTTTTTAGAGATAGTGCTTTCTGAAGCTTCACTTCAGCTATAGTATGGCTCAATCAATGACAGAAGGCAATTTTAGAGGAAAATGTAGATATGCCACTGTGGATACCATCGTTTAAAAATATTTTCCACAACATATTCATCAGCTTTGTCTACTATGTAACCTGGTTGCAAATCTCCCTTTGAAGTTTCTTACCCTACAATTATATAATAACTTTCTCCAACCTCCCCAAATCTGATCAAATTGGAATAAGCCTTTGGTAGTCCTGTAACAATAACAAGATTAGTAATAGGGGTGAAGTAGGTGGAAGAAAAAGCTAATTCTGTATAATTCTTGATCTTCAGAAGGATCTCTACAAAATGCTTGGATTTCAATATGCCATACTAAAGATTTGGTGCCTTTGTTCATTGTTTCCAGATTAAAACTGAAAAGAAGCCTGAAGACTTTGTAAGATCTTTCAGTGAGATGCTTCTGACAAGTGATCAAATCATTGAACACTTCTTCCTGAAAAATAACATTCAGACGTAGTCTAAGTATAGACACTGTGACAGCATGAACATCCTTTCCTCTGTGTTGACATTCCTTCTAATAATAGAAGGATAGATGGAATGTCTGCCACCGCCAGCACACAGAAAAGACTTGTGACTTCATGTCTGTGATATAACATTCTTCTTAATGAAAATGTTCTCGTTGTTAAAAATGGTTTTGAAATTGCCTTTTTCTTTTGATTACATATTACTAAAGCAGTAAAGAATGTGGTAAGTAGAAACATAATCAAACTTAAGCAATAATAATACTTAAAAATCATAAATGTTGCCTAATACCATAATGGTCCCTGTGTGACATACTTTTAGAAATAAACATGACAATGGCTCTTCAATTGTTCTACAAATAAAAACATTTTAAAACATCATTCACATTTTGTCATTGGAATTTTTAAACACACAAAAAAGGAGAGTATGGTATAAAGTGGTTTCATATACTCATACATACTTCCAATCTGATTTCATTGAGATCCTACCCAGTTAACCACCTACTGAGACACACAGGCTATTTTTGTTAAAAAATTGAAACAACAGATCATTTAACTCTAAATATCTCACTATTTATCTCTAAAATATATAGATTTTTGCTGAAAATAGAAACTCAGTATTAGAGGACTATAGATGTTACTAATGATTCCTTAATGTTACCAACTCTCAACTTGTTTCCAGATTTCTCTAATTTGCCTTTGTTTTAATTAGGTATTTCTTGAAAGCCAGTTTGACACAATCAGCTGAGGGGCCCCTACAACTCATTTTATCTGGGCTATATAGCTCAGGCTGATCTCTAACTTACTATGTAGCCCAAGCTGGCCTCCTCACTCTCCCTCCCTTAGCCTTCCCAGTGCTGGAATTTCAGGGGTGTGGCATGCCCTTATATTACTTTTTTTTATTTACTTCTTTTGAGTTATTTTTGAAAGTAGACTGGTCATTGTCATAACACCAGTTTTGCTCATTATGTAGCTGTAGATTCAGAGCTATAAAAACATTCATGTCTCTCTATTCTTTGTATTTCCTACAAATTGATAACTTAGTTAAATATATGTATTCTGTTTGATAAAATTTAAATTTGATTCTTTGAATATTTATTTTCTCCAAATTGAAAGACTCCAAATCTTTCTAACTAGGCATCAATGAAAGAATACGTACTTGGTACCTAATTAAATTTTGATTGAATTTTAGTTTTGTATTTATACGCTTTACTGTCTGACTCTAGAAACGTTATATATCATACTAGTTTCTACAAATTACTCCTCTACTTCTCTCATTTCAATACACTATGACTTGTGATGCATAATTGTGATTTATCGATTAATTATGATTTGATTTTAAAACTACAGACAAGCAAGTTTTCATAAAATCCTTGGCTATGTGATAACTGACTTACATTATAGAGGTAGTGAGTATTGTCAAAATAGTTTTTTTTTCTGAGTTGATAAAAGTACATACATTAACACGGGATATAAAGTATTCTGTTCATTTTCTTTTAAAAGTGTACATAAAGAAAAGGTGTTGGAACAGGAACATTGGTAAAAAGAGTTTGCCAAAAACTTGGCTGAGTCAAAACAAATACTTAAAATCCTACTCTAAAAGGGCATATGTTGTTGTTGTTGTTGTTGGGTGCCATCAAGTCCTGTCTGACTCATACCGACACTCATAGCATCTTCAATGACTGTTTGTTTTCGGGACTGCTTCAGGAGTGGGTTGCCATGTCCTTCTCCCATTCTGTGGTGCTAGGTATTGAACTCGACCTGGATTCCTAAGAGACTGGAGTGCACCACCCTACCAACTGAGCTATACCTCAGGCCAAAAGGGCATATGAGTGAACTAAATGTAGTTAATCTAGTGGCAGATTCAAAGGTGCTCTTCACAGAGTATAGTACAGCTTTGGAGATCTAACCTTTATGAGGCAGAACAATAACACCTAAGACTGATCTGGAATAATAACAATTGATTTTAGAGAGTGAACTGCTTATTTTTGCTTGACTTTTTTCCTGTTTATTATTATACACTTTTCAACTCAAATACAGATAATGCTAGTTAAGACTTATTTTAAGCAGAATCTAAATTGTTGAATTAAATTATTTTAAAAATAAGTGAAGTTTTTCACATTTCCTTTTTTTACAGCTATCTTATGTCTTGGCTGCAAAACTTACTGTGCTATACTTCAGAATGGTTAATGATCTTTAAAACACTTAAAAGATTCCTGATTAGCCCTATTTTCAGGAATCAAATATCACAAGAGACATATATCTTTAATAAATGTTTAATGAATACAGAAGAAGTTAAATAGAATAATAAATATTCTGAAAAACATATTTCAAAATTGCTGAAGGAATTGGGGATATTTAAGCCAAACACAAATGTCTAGTCTGGGTTAGATTTTTTGGTTCACAAAATAAGGTTCTCTATAGGTTTGAATGGGAGAAGGATTTGGCAATCTACTCCCAAGGCAATCCCGAAACAATCTGCCATTGAAAGCCCTATGAGGGTCACTTTGAGTCAGATACCGACTTGACGGCACCTAACAACAACAACAATAGTTTGAAGCCTGCAGCGGTAGCCTTGTGACATCTGATGCCTTCAGATCTCAGAAGCTAAGCAGGGTCGGGCCGGGTCAGTACCTGGATGGGAGACCGCCTGGGAAAACCAGAAGCTGTAGGCTTGGGAGAAGGACCTGGCAACCCCCTCCCAAAAATCAATCTGCCATTGAAAACCCTATGAACAGCAGAGAAGCACTGACAATAGTGTTTCCCCTGTTGTAC
Organism: Pedetes capensis; assembly: GCA_007922755.1. Lineage (NCBI taxonomy): Eukaryota > Metazoa > Chordata > Mammalia > Rodentia > Pedetidae > Pedetes > Pedetes capensis. Next base: position 23,570 of record VMDO01018066.1, read on the forward strand.
AGAGGGTCGCTATGAGTCGGATACTGACTCGATGGCACCTAACAACAACAACAGCATAGGTTTGGAGGGTAGATTGTATATAATGAAGTGCAATTTCATCCATAATACTGAAAGGGAGAAATAGTGGCCAATGGCAGAGAGTTAATAAGCAGACTTATTTTTCTCAATATGTAGAAGGATTTTAGTATCATTTCAGCTGGCTCAAAACTAAATGGATTATTTTCAGGTTATCAATTAAGTGTAGCTATTTTTATACATATGGCAGTATTTTAGAGTGACTAATGAATCAAAACCCCTCATGTCTGTCAGTTTGCCATAATGTGGGACCTTATATGCTACTGTGATGAGGAAAGCTATGCCATTGGAATTTCAGACACCACTAGCGTCACCCGTAGTGGGCAGGTTTCAGCTGAGCTTCCAGATTAAGATAGACTAGGGAGAAAGACATGATCAACCCATTTCTGAAAAAAAAAAACTAGCCATTGAAAACCATTGGAATAACAGAGAGACACTGCCAGATATAGTGCTGGAATATGAGCCCCTCTGATTGGAAGGCACTCAAAAGATGAGTGGGGAAAAGGTGCCTCCGCAAAGTAGAGTCTACCTTAATGACAGGAAAGGAGTAAAGCCTCAGGGACTCCCATTTGCTGGTGTGGCATGACTCAAAATGAAGAGGAACAACTGTAAATATCAGTTAATAACTGGAATGTGGAATGAATGTAGTATAAATTTAGGATAAATAGAAATCATCAAAAAGGAAATGAATGCATAAACATTGATGTTCTAGGTATAAGTGAACTTATAAAATAGACAGATATGGCCCATTTGGTATCAATCATATGGGCTACTATGATGAGTATAAAAGATTAAAGAGAAACAAGATCACATTCATTATCAAAACAGGCATCTCAAGAACTGTCCTAAAGTACAATGGTATCAGTGATGGAAGAATATCCATATGCCTACAAGGAAAACCAGTTGATATGACTATTATTTACATTTACACACCCATCACTAAGATCACAAATGAAAAATGGGAAGATTTCTTTATCAGCTTCTGAAGTCTGCAATTGATCAAACATGCAATCAGGATACACAGATAAATACTGGAGACTGGAAAGCAAAAGATGAAAACAAAGCAGTTGGAAATTATAACCTTGGTGACATAAATAGTGCTGGAGATCACATGGTAGAATTTTGTCAGACCAATGACCTTTTCATTACAGATACATTTTTTCACCAGCATAAATAGTAACTACACACAAGGAATTCTCCGTATGGAACATGGAGTAACCAAACTGACTACATTTGTGGAAAGAGATTATGGACGAGCTCAATAACAAAAGTCAGAACAAGACCAGGAGGTGACTGTGAATCAGACCACCAACTACTCGTATGCAAGTTCAAACTGAAACTGAAGAAAATTAGGGGAAAGCTATTGCAAAGACCTCTATAAAGTGTTGAAAAGTAAAGTGTGGAATTGAAGACAAAGTTGCACTTGCCTCATGCCATGATATTTTCAGTCTTATCATAAGATTGTGAAAGCTGAATAATGAATAAGGAAGACAGGAAGAATTGATGCTTTTGAGTTATGGTACTGGAGATGAATATTGATTATACCACGTACTGCCAAAAGCATCAACAGATCCATCCTAGAAGAAATTCAACCAGAGTGCTCCTTGTGAGCAAGGATGGCTAGACTGTGTCTAATGGGTTTTGGACATGTCAAGAGGGACCAATCCCTGCAGAAGTACACCCTATTTGGGAAAAAATGGAAGACGTTCAACTAGATGTATTAATACAGTGGCTGCAACAATAGGATTAAACATAAAAAAGATCATATGCCTGGCACACAGTCAGGTAGAGTTTCATATGTTGAACATATGGTCCCTGTGAGTTGGATCCCACTGGATGATTACTAAAACAAAAACAGTAATGGATCAAATGGGCTGGCATTTAGCTGAGTTGGTAGAGTACTTCTCTGTGTTCTTTGAGACCCTGCTTTCAATCCCCAGCACTGCAAAAAGAAAAAAACATAATGGGAGAAGGACCTGGAAGCCCACTCTGGAAACAATCCTGAAACTATCAGTCATTGAAACCCCAGTGAATAGCACAGAACCACTGACATATTGCAGGTCATGGCACAGTGTAAGAGAGTCTTTGTCTTTGTTGTGCATTGTGTCGATATGCATTGGACTAAAGTCCACTCAAGAAATGACAACAATGGATCAAATAATTAGGTTATTGATTGGTATGCACTAAATGTTTGTGTCTGCCCAAAATTCACATACTGAAATCCTGACCCCATAGTGATTGTGCTAGTAGGTAGGAAATTTGGGAGTTTGTGAGATATTGAGGTTGGAGTCCCCATGCATACAATTACTTCCTTTATAAGAAGAGACACTCTTCATACACAGTTGTCTACATTTATAATCCCAGAGACTTGGAATTTTAAGGCAGGAAGATTGTGAGATTGAGGCCAAAGGCAGCTTGTGCAAATTAATGAGATCCCAGCTAAAAAACAAAACAAAACAAAACAAAACAAAACAAAAAACAAACAAACAAAAAAGGCCGGGAGTACAGCTCAGTCCTTGTGTATACATAACTAGATAACAGTTATTTGCAAACCAGGAAGAGTACCCACACCAGATACTAGATCTGCAAATGCCTTGTTGATGGATTTCCCAGTATGCAGAACCATGAGAAACATGTAATTTCAAAACATCTAGTGCATGGTAGCCTGCATCCATACCACTGTTGCATCCAATCCCGTCAGATCTCGGAAGTTAAGCAATGTGTGACCTGGTTAGTACTCAAATGGTAGACTACCTGGAAACACCAGGTGCTGTAGGTTTGGGAGAATGACCAGGCAACCCACTCCCAAAAACCAATCAGCCATTGAAAACCCTACAAATAGCAGTGAAGCACACCAATTTTGTTTCACCTGCAGTACAAATCACTATGAGTCGGACACCAACTTGACAGTACCTAAAAACAAGTGTATGGTATTCGTTGCAGCAACCCATACTAAGACATTGACCTACCAATTTTCTATATCTCTGATTTTATAGACTTCTGAGTATCAGGGAAAATAGTGTATTTGGAAAAGTATATCCACAAGTTTGTTGTTGTTAGGTGTCCAAATCATAGTGACCCTATGTACAAGACAGCAAAATACTCCCTGACACTGTGCCATGCCTGGCACCATGTCAGTGCTTCTCTTCTTTTCATGGGGTGCTATTCATAGGGTTTTTAATGACTTACTATCTTGGGTTGGTTTGGGAGTGGATCGCCACTTCCTTCTGCCACTTTTGTGGTGTGGGAGTCAAACTGAGGGCCTAGAAAATGCAGAGTGGAACTCTCCTAACTGAGCTAAACTGCAACCTCATCATTCACAAGTTATTTTCCACAAAAAAGAAAAAAACTCAAGTGACAAAAGCATATTAATTTGTGTAGTTTAACATAGGCATAGAATTGGACTGGACAATTACATGAAAAAATGCATAACACTAAAATTATCAATTTTGACTTTGTATTTTGAAATCTACCTGCATATTGTTAAAGCTATCAGATACAAAGAAATGTTAGCAAGCAATCAGTTGGCATATATGAACAGTGTCCTACTCTGAGCATAAGAGCAGACACTATCAATTTGGAAGAATAATTTTAAATATTGTACATGTTTTATTCATCAGTTTCTTTATTCATATATGCAATTCAATTGTTTATTTCTTGTTAAGACAATTAAAATTAACTTCATTTTTATAAGAGTATAGAATAGAATAGTCTAGCATTTTCTGTAATCTTCACATAAAGACTCAATACATAACTCATATAATCAGCTATAGTTATTTAATATCATAAAAATAGCAAACTAATATATCACATGATAAAATCTCAAGTTTATCAAAGTATGTACTTTCTGAGGTTTACCTTACTCATTCTACAGAGAAACAAAAAGTGTGGAGGATACTATTGTGTATCTGGTTTCTTAGGGCTGAACATGATGATTTCCATTCTAGTCATCTTGATACAGAACACCTAGAATGACCTCAGGAGGCATTGGTCCCCAAAATATGGCAATGAAATGAACAACACTATACAGCTTGGCTAGGCCTATTTTAATGATAACAGGGCTCTCACGAGTCTCTCTTGGTGGCAAGTGGGAAAGAGAGTCAGAAGACCCTAATAGGACTACCACAAGATCCTCCTCTTAGGTGCCAATCACTAGCCCTTCCTGCCCCAGCTGCCCTGCACTTGATGCTAGGTTACAGAAGAGGTGAAGAACTGGCTGAAGTTGGGACTTGATGGTGGTACAGCTGTAAGGAACATCTCCATTGGCATCTCTTGGGATGGATTCCTGATGTGGGAAGCTATAAGTAAAGATGTCTGTGAGTCATTCATGGCCCCGTAAGAAAGAACCATTTCATGGTCCCTGGTACAACTTGATCGATCCTTTCATATGTCTACATTCTCTTTGGCTTCCACTTAATAGACACTTTCACTCTTTAAGAGTCTTCCTTCAAAATCAGTCACTAATTTTGACAATGTGATTGTTTTTGCACGTTGAGGAGAAAGATTCTTAGCTCTATTGTTTAAAGGAAAGTTTGAGACCCAGAAAAGAAAAGTATTTATTAAGAATAAAAACAATATTTAAATCTAAGTTTTCTGCTACCATTTTCCCCATAATATTCTACATGTATATTCTTAAAGAGGAAAAAGCTATTATTAAATAAAGGTTAGACATATCTATTCATGTTAAATTTTAGGCAGTGACAGAGAAATAAATATCACAGTAGTAAATTAGTTAGACAAATAAACAGTAATAGATAAAATACTTTAGAAAGTAAATCAAAAACATGTATTGAGTACTTTAAAATTATCATGTAACTTTGACACAAAAATATCTGATCCAGTAGTTCACTATAGTGATAAAATTAGATATGTCCAGAAATGTTTAGTACAGAGTTCATGTGTGCGTATGTGTGTATAATATTATAAACATATCTATGTATAATATCTACATACCCATACTCTGTATATGTAATTCATATATTATTTATAGGCTTATATATAATAATGTATTTGTGATATGAACTATGCAGATACTAAATGTTGTAACCTCATATTTGGTAGTTTGAGAAAGTGAATTTGATATATCAAGTACAATTTTTACTTGGAAAACACATGTAGTATGATCCAAATGACTACATGCTTAAGTATTTAATTAAGAGATCATGTACTAATTTTAATAACAAAAATATTCCAGTTCTATTAAAGTGGTGGAGCAATGAACATTCCTCTAGAGGGGAGTAGGGATCACTAGAAAGAGTATTAGTAGTGGAATTCAGAAATATTGTGATTCCCCCAGACTATTGTAAGGCCAAAATTACCTATTCATGTCATAGCTGTCACTCACTTTTATTAACTTTATTTAATGATAGTTGGGCTGGTATATTAGGTAGACAATCATTCTTTGTGACTAGAAATCTAAATGCTTAAATGAATTTCAATTGCCTTGGTGTGATTGCCTCATATCTTGGCATACCACTTTAAAATATCATATTAAAGATATTAATGTAATATACTTGATGGAATACAATAACAAAAGCAACACTGGTTTGGACTAAATGTCTGTCCATTACCATTCACATTATTTTAGGCAAACCATCTCAATCCATTTCCTTTTCCACAAGAGAAGAACTAAATTGTCTCATGTCTAAACTATCTTATGTCCTAAAATTCTATGTATATTGTATGAAAAAGAAATGGAATATTGTGTTAGTGTGTATCATTATAATAAACACCAAAGATTATCAACTCATAGAGATAAATATGTTTATTTTGCCTCAGAGGTTTGGACATTTCTTCCATGATCAGTTGACATCATTGCTTTTGGGCATGTTGCAAGGCAGCACATCATGACAGTGAGCATGTGACAGAGCAAACCTGTCCATCTCATGGTTGGAAAATGAACAAGAAGAAAAAGAAGAGTCTGTGCTCCCACTATCCCCTTTGGAGGAATACCTTCAATAACTTAAAGATCTTCCACTAGGCCACACCTGCTAGATGCTCTACCACCTCCCAGTAGCACCACTATGGGGACCAAGCTTTACCACATGGAATTTCTTGGAATAAATAAGATCCAAACTACAGCAAATAGACATCCAAGCATAGAATGCAGACTTATCCCATACACATAGCTTCATATGCATAGCTCAGAAAATTACCATGTAGAAAAGAAACTTCAAGGAATTTAGTGTGAAGATGGAGGAAACAGCCAAAATAGATATAGAGACAAGAGAATAGTGGGCTTTAAGATTACAAATGAACACTTTGGAACTCTTTCATATCTTGCAAATTGGTGCAAAATCTATATTAATCACTTTTTATCCTTGGGGAAATAGATACATCTCTGACAAGTAACATATTGCCAAAATGTATGAAAAGGCAAATGTAGAAGCTGGATATTTAAACCTTACCTATTTAGCACCATAATACATATTCGTTCACTCTACTCTAACATGTCAAGTGATCATGCTTCTGCAGATTCTTAAGATAGAAGACATAGTAAAAAAGAGAAAGTGCTTGTCTCCTGCTATTCTTTCTGAAAAAGACCTAGCCAAAATCAGTCATTTGTGAAAATCAATCCTGACAAAAACGAAATATGTGAAAATAATTATAACACCTAAACTTCTACTAGAGTAGGAACTATATTTGATACAGTTGTAGCTACATCATGTGGAGAAGTGTGTTGCATTAGCCTGTTCTCTGTTTCTATGACCAAATATCTGAAGATGGGGGCTTATATGCAAAGGAAGTTTATTTTGCTCACAGCTTTGGTGGGTGAAAGTTCAGAATCTGGTGGCCCCCTTGGTTCAGACTTTTAAGGGCATCTTTGGCTGTGTCACATCACAGTGGGTAATGCCAATGCAGGAGAAAGTGTGAGAAAGAGACATCACAGGGAGATACAGTAAGCTATAGAAGGGTCAGGGACTGTCTTGCTTTTGTACAAAAAAGCTGTTTTGAGATTAGCCAGAGTCCTACAAGAACTAACTTTATCCCTCAAAGAGTTTCACCCCTAATAATAGAAATCTCTAACTAGGCCGAACTTTTAAAAGTTTTCTTGCCTTTTGAAATTGTGTTAGTGGGAATCAAGCTTCCAACATATGAGCATTTAGGGGACACACTGAAACAATATGCAAACCATGTTGTTGTTGTTGTTGTTGTTGTTGTTGTTAGGTGCCAACTCATAGTGACCCTATGTACCACAGAAGGAAATAGTCCCTAACATTGTACCATGTCTGACACTATATCAGTGCCTCTCTGCTACTCATGGGGTTTTCAGTGGCTAGTTATTTCAGGAGTGGTCTTCTACATCCCTCTCTCAAGCCTACAGCACTGAGTATTCCCAGGCAGTTTCCCATCCAAGGAGTAACCAGGCCAGCTCGGCTTCTGAGGTCTGAGGATATCTGATGCTAGGGTGGTATGTCTGTAGACATCCAAACCATAGCATATGTTAATATCAAGATAACATGCCTCTGAAGATATTGAAAGGTAGCTAAATATTACTTTATTATTTGCATTGTTTATAATTACTATAATATATATCTCACTTGCATAATTATACACAATGCATAATATTTCAATGGTTAAATATGTAGAATGTCTTCATATCCCTACATATCTTTAGATACATCTTTGTTTGGTTCACTACAAACATGACCTGTGTTTTTAGATGGTCAATTAAACACTTACAATTACCAAGCTGGAGAAAAAAACTTCCTTACTGTGGATCCTTATACATTAGGCTATCAAATAAACAAACAAACATATTTTAGAATGAGAAAATAAGTAGACAAATCTAATAAGCATTTTCAAATATCATGAAACCAATTAAAATATTTATAGATCATGTCACTTGAAACCAAAATACTATTCACTTTTTTCTGGAAGATGACTATATTATAAATAATCCAGTTAATATTATACATTCATCATATTCTGCACTAATTAGTTTTTCATTCTATTCTAGAATCCATGAAATTATTTTAAGTCACAAAATCAACAATGGTTAACATGATTAAAACTATATTCTTAATAAGAACTTTATTCCAACTTGTATTAATGTTTATTTAAAAATATTCCAGCATTGTGGAGCCATCTGGTTCTTGCTTGTTATGGCAGCTAAGCTTTGTAATCGAATGACTCAAGGGAGATTTTCACATAATTTTTCTTCATGATATAGAAGGCATTTTACATTTCATTCAAAAGAAATAATTTGATTCAAACTCCAAAGTAACTGGGAAGGAATTATTGATAATTTAAAAACTAAGACCTATTCATGAGTTTCTTTTCATTTCTTATTATCTATATTCATGGTGAGTTCAAAATAAGTGACTAGGTCATAAATTTCCTTCTCATGACAGGGGCAAGCAATCTCATGTCAGTCAATGAGTCATATTTTTGAACTCCTTAAATTCTCACTATAACAGCTGCAATATTATTTTTGGATATATGACTTTCAAATCACCTTTGGAGCATATTGAAATCAATTAAACAATAAGTATATTCTCATTTACAAAAGAAATCAATCAGCTGTCATTTTTGATTGATTATTCTTAGTTGGAGTGGTATTTAATCTATGAATTTATTACCCATTTTTCAACTACTATAAAATGGCATATGAATTTGAAATGGTGTCTCACAGTAAATGGACAAAAAAATTCAGACCTCTTCCAGTACATTTTGTAAAATCTTCCTTGAATCATATGATCAAATTTTATTAAAGGTATTTTTGTTAAACATAAAATAATATCACTCTTTACACAATCAAAGACAAAGATTTCTGAAAAAAATTTTATCTAAATTATTTGCTAAGGGAAAATTAATCTAATTATATTGTGTATATGATGCACATGATTACTTAGAAGACTATATGCAATACTTTTCTGTGCAAAGCATGCTCATATGAACTAAGAGATCTTTGTGGATAAAGTCATGTAAGTTTCACCCCAATAACACTCTAACAGCTCGCTGACCAATATCATTGTTCTAAATATATAGAGAAAAATGCTTTCCAAAACCACATTTTTTTTGCTGTTACATGCTGTCCAGTCAAGTCTCACTCATAGCTACCACATGCACAACAAAATGAAACATTCTCGAAACAGTGCCATGCACATGATCTTTTTTATATTTAAGCCCATTGAGGCAGACATTGTGTCAATACATCTAGTTCAGGGTCCTCTTTTTTTAATTGACCTGCCACTATCTGAAATATGATATCCTGCTCCAGAGATTGATCCCTCCTGGTAACATGTCCAAAATATGTAAGATGCACTCTAGCCACCTTATCTTCTAAGGAGCATGCTGGTTGTATTTCTTTCAGGACAGATCAGTTGGTCTTTTTGGCAGTCTATGGCATATTCAATATTCATCTCCAGTACCATAATTTAAAAGCCTCAATTCTTCTGTCTCCCCTATTCAATGTCCAGCTTTCAAAACCACATGATGTGACTGAAAATACCATGAGTTAGGACGTTCATTTTAAATGTAATGTTTTTAATTTCAACGCTTTAAAGAGGTACTAACATGCTATTATGGGATTTGAACCATCATTTACATAAGAGGCATAGTAGGTACAGTCTTCCCAGAGTGAAGAAGGATTATACCACTTGCATTGCTTATAATTATATAGTAAAAAAACTAATGAAAGTATTGTTATTGTACTTAAATTATCTATCGACAATCCACTCTGGTATTGTTCACACAAAAACAGACTGCTTCTTCTTACACTGTTGGTATGCCACTGCTCAACATGAGCACTTTTTAATCAGTTCCTAAAAGAAAAATCCTCTCTGTTTAGAAAAACACAGTAACCACATCATTTAAAAGAAAAATTCCAGTTCAGCAGGAGATTTATTGGTCCATAGGCACTTCCTCTACTTTCACTCCATTATTCCATCTCTTAATATGAACCATTTTTTCAAAGACAATGTTTCCCTATGATGCATTTAACATTGTGGATTTATATCTGGAAAGAATCTCAAGAAGCAAAAACAAGAACTGTATGGTTGGCTAAATGTTTGAAATGAAAAATTAAATAAGTAAGTAAGTAAATAAATAAATAAATAAATAAATAATAGAGTGACATAAAAAAACTTAAACATTGCAATTGGATTTATGATTGTGTTCTTCATAATGGGAAGGTATATTTTTATTTAATGCACCTTATTCAGTTTATAGAGAGCATGGACAGTTGACACTGGCATGCAAAGTGACATACAATCACTGTCAGTGTTTATGAACATGGAAAAGCAGGAAATGACTTGAACTGCATTTATCTATAATTGGAATATTATAAAATAAGCCCATACTGGTATAAGATCGAGGAGACATTCATGTCAACTCTATTATGTGCCAATTTCTGGCAGAAATGAACATTTATTATTTCAAATAGTATTTTCAGTAACACTATGAAATATTCATCTTTGTCTCCATTTCATAAATAGGTAAAGTGGAGATCAGAAAATGTTAATAACTTGACATTTCTATAATAAATATGTGACATAAAGAATTTATAACAAAATTGTTGTTGTTGTTAGTTGCCTTTGAGTTGGTGTCCAACTCATAGTGACCCGATGTCCTATAGGGGAAACACTATTGTACTGCTTCTCAGCTATTCATAGAGTTTTCAGTGGCTGATTGTTATGGGGGAGTGAGTTACCAGGTCGTTCTCCCAACCCAACAGCACCTGGTGTTCCCAGGTGGTCTCCCATCCATGTACTAACCAGGCCTGACCCTGCTTATCTTCCGAGATCTGACTGGGTCAGATGCCACAGTGGTACAGCTGCAGGCATAGCAAAATTAATCTGATAAAATTTTAACCATGCTCTTGTAGCAAAAATCCAAAGTTTAGAAGACATACATGTATATATGTACATAAATATGGGTATGCATAAATGCATATATATTATATATGTGTGTACGTTTGTATGTATATATAAGATACACATATGATATATATTATATTATGTATCAGTATATATTAGTATATATAACATATATATTAATACACACATATGCTGTTGTTGTTGTTAGCTGCCAACAAATTGTGTCTGACTCATAGTGACCTTCATAGGGTTCTCAATGGCTGATTGTTTCAGAATTGCCTCAGAAGTGGATTGCCACATCCTTGTACAATTTTTGAGGTACTGGGAATCAAACTCCAGACCTCAGAGACTATAGAGCGGTGCTCTACCTACTGAGCTAAATCCCAGCCCTAACACACACACACACACACACACACACACAACACACACACACACACACGTATAGGGATATATATATGCATAATTTCAGCATTTAGGATGTTGAGGCAGGAGAATTGAACGTTCAAAGCTAACCTGGACTATATAGTGAGATCTGTTTTTTAATATATATATAGATAGATAGATAGATATATACACACACATACATACACATATATATCCATACATATATGTACACAAACATATGTCATATATATGCACAAACACACACACATACACACACATATGAGTTGAGACTAACATCTTTAAAAGATTGTTGAGGTTAATCCAAGACAAAACTAAAAATAATGGCAACTCTTGCTATATAATTATTATACTTTAGTTAGTAGTGAATGACTTACTAAAGTGGTTAATCAGGAACTATTTCCAAGGCTAAATTAATTATTATCACTAAAAAACCAAATGATTTATCCCACAGGAATATACTCAGTGTATGTGTATGCATGTATTTACTTTTAAAATTTGGAGAGGAAATCTTTCAAAATTCAGTAACATCTACAATCACTAAAATGTACTTATGAAGTATATTTTAAGTTCTCATGATAATAGAAAGGCATTTAATACTTGTCATAAAGGTATAAAAATACCTTTATGTATAGTAATGAATACAGCATTAAATGTTTCACATTTTTATAATAATACATGTCATATGCCTGCTTTCACTATATACTCTATGCTTCTTGAGGAGAAAAGCCAGGATTCAATGGAAGATATTTTCTGGTACTAACAGACTATGCTAAACAGTGTTTTCAAACTAAATGAAACAGTATCAAGAGATAACAACACAAAACAAACTTTAGAGTACTGTCCCAAAGGTCATACCCTTTAATAATATCTTGACCAGAAAATCTTAATACCAAAATTAAAGTTGACAATAGAAATTTAAAGCAATTGTCATCTAATTATTTATCTCTGAAAATAGAAATATAAACCTCTGAATAATTACATTGTAGCAGAGGGAAGGCAATCACTATATTTAATAACAAAGCACTATAAATTACATTAGTAAAATCACATTCTACTAATTCTACTATTGTACTAATTAAATACATAATGTTGTTGTTAGGTGCTGTCATGTCCAACAATAACCTGTCATAAAACAAGGGATGAAGAGGAGAGTATTTACTTTGTCTTCTATGATAGAAGTTGTTTTGTAATCCCTTCTATAAAATGTGTCTGCCAGTCAATATATATATTTAGGAAACATAAAAATGATATAATATTCTCATAACAAATGGTAAGCTTACGAACATGTTGCCCTAAACTCATTGTTAAAATATGTGTTAGTTAACATCCACTTTTTTTTTGGGGGGGGTGAGTTTTAACAAAAACTTTGTAAAGGTTATGGAAAAATTTGACTACTTAATCTTGAAGATGTTTTACAAGCTACACTTCCTTTATAAGAAATGAATTCACCTAAAGTCTAAAGTATAAAATTGAACAATTAATCCCCTCTTAAAATTATTTTTTTCATAATCGGGGATTAGAAAAACATGACAGAAATGCTTAAATATATTTTGAACCAATTTTATCTGCTTGCATGGAAAATAACATTGGATAACAATGAACAAGACAACTTAGTTTTCTATAAAATTTTCAAACTGTAATAAAATTTTACACTGTAAATCCAAAATGACCTGCAAAACTCAAGGGGAAAGTGAGTATGATCTCTTTCCAGTTATTCTAGCAGAGACAATATAATTTTTGAACTCCTTGACAGCTCTATTGCTTTCTCCACCATGAGCTGACGATAGTTACTGGTACCTTCATCAAGAAATGTTCCTTCACCTAACACTACAAAGTCAAACTTTCACCTATCATAAGTGTATGAAACTGTAGCTTGGAAAAAGACACACAAGGAAGTGAATTGCTCTGAAAAGAGAAAAGAATTAAAGGTTAATAATAGCAAATTAGCATTCTCATTGCAGTTTTCCCATGTATAAAACAGCGGTATATTAAGAATTCACTGTGATGACAATATTTTTACTCTTAAACAGAAACATGTTTGTGCTGCATAGAAAATTTGAAGTTAGACTTCATGGAAGTAGACTGAGCCCCTCAATCATATTTAATACTTTAAAAATTAGCAAATAGTGATTGGCTGAACAAGAGACAGTCAATGGGCAGACTGCTGCCTCTTGTTCATCTTTAGAATTTTGATAATTTAAAACATATGGATGAAAATAACAGGAAATTAATTTCTTCCCTTCACAAATTAAGAAACGGCATTTCTATGGCTTTTAAAACACTTAAAAGAAAAGATTCTAGTAAAACACAGTTTTTCTATAAAAGCAAATATTGTGCTGTTGTTAAAAGTCATATTGATAAACTTCATAAGCTTGCATGTGATATTGTGCACCAGGGAAAACTATATAAAAATAAAAGGAAAAAGTTTGATTCACATTTATGTCAAGTGTTTTGTTTGGAGAGTGTACTATACAGAACAATTAACTTAAAAGGATCAAGTCCATGTGGAAAGGAAGACTATCAGAGGAGAATGCAAGAAAGGAAATGTTTTGCAGATGTACTGCATTTAAATTAATAAAATCTCATTAGGTTTTATGTTTGCCAATAACGGCTGGAAAAGTTACCATACATTGTAGGAACAATTACCCAAATCTTCACTGTCTCATTAGGTTTGTCATACTGTTTTCATTATAATACATTAGAACTTGCAAGTGAGCCTTCAGTAATGACATATTGTTCCAATTCTCCTTTCAGCAGGCTCTAAGATATTTTAGTATTTGTGCTATAAGCCAGCAGGTGTCTTCACTTTGCTTTTTCTGAATCAGTTTTATACACAGACCTCCAGACACAGAATGGAATGTAAAAGGGCTTTCAACAACCACATAAAACTGAGTCTGATTAGAGTAAAGCAATACACACTATTTTTATGATTTTATGGTAATTCAAGACACTAAAAATGTGCACCTTTAGAGTATATGTCTGCTCCAGTAAGACCTGTTAGTGAAAGCTGTATTAATGTAGATAAACCATGCAGTACATAAAGTTTAAAGATTTGCATAACAAATGGAAGACATAGAGCTGATTTGAATATCTAAAGCATTATAAACTTCAATAAGAACAACCAACACTGTTTGAGCTTTCAAGGCACTTGCATTCAAATGAGAAAGATTTAAAAAGGATACGATTTTTAAAATGCTTTGAAGCTTCCTATTAAAGGTCTTAGGCAGCTCAAGGTTAAAATAAATATTGGATTTAAGGTGAGTGAGAAAAGATTTAGAAGCAATTTAAAGTAGAAATCACTTAGCAATGGAATAGAATGAATGTTTATAGTTAGTGTAATTGTCACCTGACCTTCAAAAAACAAAGAGCCACTCTACATCAGTCACAGAAAGAAAAAAAAAAAATTATACCAAAGAAAGACATCCAAAGTTCTGAAGTTCTGTTTTACTCTTTCCTTAGGATTACATTATAACTCAAAAATATTTTCCTAGAAAAAAAATGTGCCTCAAACAGTAGTCAATTTAAATGTTTGAAACAATGAAGATCAAAACACCTGCAGAACCATTAAACTATTTTTATAGTGAAATAGCATTATACAAAGTGTCCTTCTATAAAGCAGGTGATAGCTCAGCTATACCTTGCAAAAGTTGTATGCTAAATAGTGGAACAGAAATGATTGCTAAATGTATTGCAATATTCTCAGTAATTCTGATGTACTGATTGATGGGTGTTGGGCAATTGTTTTCTTTATGATTGAGGGGAAAAAAGTAAAAACCAAAAGAACAATCTCTAATATGAGAAATTATATTAAAATGATCTAAAATTTGACATTAGAATATAATAATATTATTTTGTGAGATATGTTTATGAATTTATTTATAAACATTTATATATTGCACTATAGATATTTTAGAGGACCACCATTAATAAAAAATGGAAAAAGACATTGTGCAGAAAGAAACAAAATATAATAAAATTAAAAGTCTGATTACAAATTACTTTACTTGGCTGGAAATCATCTGTAGAGTTTCAATTGCCAGCATGATACATACAAAATTACATTACACATAGTCCTATAAAAAAGGTAGAACTAGCCATTCACCCATATATTCATCCTCCACAGCAAGCCACTGGTAGCATTTCCCACCTGCCATGTTTGCACTCTTGTGAAAAGGTGCCTGGCTGAACTTACTTTGCTTGAATACTTCTGTGAGTGTGCAGCATTTCAACAGTGACCTACTACATATTTGAGTTCTATGGAAAAGTATCTGCAATGAATTTATTTGGTAGACTTTATATATTAATTAGAGATATTTATTACTACTATCAAGTATGCAAAGAAAATGTTTTCTTCCAAGTATTTGTAGTTAATCTATATTAAAGTGCCAACATGTACCTTCTTGCACACATTAGTTATTATACACAATAGTTAATGATCAACTTGATTTTCAATAAGCAAGTATGTTTTCAAAATGATCAAAGAGGGAGAAATTTCAGATGACCTCAAAAATCAAGCAGAAAGGAACACAGCTTAGAAAAGATATATAAATGTCTGAAGATAGCAGATTTATTAGTTGTTTTTGAAGCATTTTAACTTAAGTAACTTAAGTTTAGTAAGTTATAAAGATGAAAAATTTAGTTATTGACTAGAACATTACTTTTTAACCTGTCACATGTCACAAATATTTTAGTTATAACTCATATGCACAGTAAGGCAATAGAAGATTTATTGATTCCTTGTCTATAAGAATAAATACTAAACATGGGGGATTTATATATACTGGACATCCTTAGGTCTTTTACTTGTATTAACCCTTTCATTACAGCATACTTAGAAACTACCATTACCATCATCATTCCTTTATATAAATGAGAAGGCACAAAAAGGCTAGAAAAGATCAGATAGTAGCTAAAATGAGATTTTAGACTTGAGGGCTTGGCTTTGGAAAACATTCCTAAAATGCCATACAATCTTCTCAAGAATTCATTTGTGGTGAAAATACATTCTTTCATAGTAGTATTGAATTCTATTTCCAAATACTCCTTGTATTTTTCCATCTGTACCTGTATGTCTCTTTCACATAAATGTTATCTATGTGTATATGTGCAGGAATGTGAAAGTTATTGACATACGCTTAGCAATAGTTTTTTCCCCGATTTCATACACAGAGAGAATATGAGGGAATTAAATGTTTTTCAAAATGCCTACCTCAAGGCATGGTGGCCCAAGCCTGTAATCCCAGTACTCAGGAGGCTGAGGCAGGATGATTGAGAGTTTAAGGAAAGCCTAAACTACAAAATGAGACCTTGTCTAAAACAAAACAAAACAAACAAAAAAACATGAAAAATCACCTACCATTTTCTCTTTGCTTTATATATGAGATGAAATATTCATGAAGAGACTAGTATTTTGAAGACCTTCATTCCTTAGCCTATCCTACACATGTCCTATAAATTGCAGCATTCTTATTTTTACTTTTATTTATTTCTATTTTTATGTCTTTGCTATAGTGACAGACTGTACCTAAGGTCTCACACCTCACACATAATTTTTGCATGCTCTCTACAACTCTGCTGCACTCTCAGCTCTTTTTTTAATTTCTTATTTTGAGACAGAGTCTCACTAAGTTACACAGGCTACCTCTGACCTTGAACCTGAGATCCTCCTGCCTCTGCCTCCCAAGTCACTGAGATTGCAGGCAGGAACCATCATGCCTGGCTCCCAATTAGAGCATTCTCATAAACCACCCCCTCTTTTCAGTTACATCCCCTACATATTTAGGTGATTCAAGATAGCTAGGACAGCTCTGTGAAGAAATGGGTAGTTGAGATAGATTACTGTTGTTGAGTTACAGAGACATGGAAAGAAAAAATGTATACAATAAGAATTTTTCCTCATTTGTTTTGCTGCTTCTTATAGCTACCGGTTTCTAAATGTAAGTACTATAGAAACAAAGTATATGGAGAGATAAAGGCATCATATATTCATCTAGAAATAGTTAGCCAATACTCCGGATCCTGTGGCAGCTACCAAAACTCCCAGAATTTGTTTTTTTTTGCTTTGGGTAAATATAAGAATGGTGATAGATAGGCAAGATTACACTGGTACTATGACCAGCAATATTTTAAGGCTGGAAAAATGAGGCAAATATACTATTCAAAGCATTCCATGCTGCTTTTTATTTACACACACCTGGACATATAGGACCTGCAGCCATACCACTGTGGCATCCAACCCCATCAGGTCTCAGAAGCTAAGCAGGGTCCGTCCTGGTTAGTACTTGAATGGGAAGCTGCCTGAGTATACCAGGTGCTGAAGGCTTGGGAGAAGGACCCGGCAACCCACTCCCAAAAATCAATCTGCCATGAAAACCCTATGAACAGAAGAGAAACACTAACAGTAGTGTTTCACCTGTTGTGCATAGGGTAGCTATGAGTCTGACGCCAACTTTACAGCACCTAACAACAAGAAGAAGACATTTAGGAGTTACAGACTAAATGCTCATTTACTAATTTATAAACTATGCATACAAAGTATTATATATTTTTGGTGAACAACCTTTCAAGAAATAAGAAAAAAATCATAAACTTAAAAGGTTAGGGGTTTGGGATATGGCGGAGACGTAGCCCACATGCCTTAGCATGTATGAGACCCTAATTTGATCAATAGCCAGAACTGGAAACAAACCAACCAACCAACAAACAAAACAAAAACAAAAACAAAACAAAACATGGAAAGGGAGGTCTAATCTCATGTCTGGTATTAATAGGCTATAACATTGGCCAGGTTTCTCTAGGACTCATTCTCAGTTTTCTTCCAGACTTAACCATTTATTATCCTAAATTTCCAATAATTTTGTCTCCTGCTCCTTCTAAATAAATACTTGTAAGCCAGGAGCTATGGCACACACCTGTAATCCAAACAACTCCACAGGCTGAGGAGGAGTGCAGGTTCAAAGCCAGAGGTAGCCTAGGCAATTACAGAGATCTTGTGTGAAAATAAAAAATAAATAAATAAAAAGGGGCTGGGGTTGCAGCTAGTGGTAGAACAGTTGCTTTGTGCAAGTGCAAAACCCTGAGTTCAAGAACCCAGTAATGCACAAAATAATTTTATAAAGTATTGCCATTAATAAAATTTGTTTTCACACTCATAATTTCTATGAGGTAATATTTCAGGTTGGGCTGGGATTTAGCTCAGTTGGTAGAGCACTGCACTGCAGTCTGTGAGGACCCGAGTTCAATTTCCAGCACCGCAACAATGGGAGAAAGGCCTGGCAATCCACTCCCAAGGCAATCCCGAAACAATCAGCCATTGAAAACCCTATGAAGGTCACTATGAGTCAGATACCGACTCGATGGCACCTAACAACAACAACAACAACAATATTTCAGGTTAGTGAAATACTCTACAATCAAGTCTCCTATGACCAAATGAAGTAAAGATTGGGAATTATTTTAAAATTGATATTTTTGTTGACATGTGTCTATTTGTCCCTTACAGAAGAAATATTCCTACACTCTTAGTTTATCCAGGTATAAACTATCTCCCCCTACATTGAGAACTTGTAAAGGTTTTGAAAATGGCATAACTGAGCTGGTACTCATACATTCTTCCAGGTAGAGACACATTTGATTTTATTTATTTAAAAAAAGAAGAAAAAAATACTTTGCCTTTATTTTACTTTGGAATAAAGAAGCAAAGTAAGATATTGGCTCTAGACAGTATTCAGGAAACCTATACAGGTTTTATTTTTGTGTTTTTTGTTTTGAAATGGTAAAAGGACAATGGAGGTAAGAAAATAAAATCAAACAGCTTGCTGCTTTATTGTAAAAACAAGTCATCTCACTTGTAGTTCTATTCTTAGCATTTACTGGAGACTGTCCTTGTTCATTTGCCTTTATAATGTTTTCCTGTATCTCTCTTTTGGGCTTGTCAGCATCTCATTACATCATTTAGTTTTATATTACATTCATAGTATAATGAATTGCCGCTTAATACAAAATGAGCACAATTTAGAAAGATACATAAAATTGAGATTAATAAATTGGTGATTAGAGAGAAGGCATCTAAAATAAGGAAAATAGTATACTAAAACTTTTCAGTTTATTTACAACATACCACCCATTTTACAAATAGTTTAATTTTTAAAGAAATTGAATTTGAGGACTATCAAGTTTTGGGACATTGTTGACCTGTTCTTGATTGCAGCGCTGCTCTTATGGGAAAAACTACTTTTCTCCAGAGATTCCAACTGTTTTATGATGATTTTAT
>VMDO01018067.1:0-43005 GCA_007922755.1 Pedetes capensis
AAAAAAATTAAAAATTAGTAAACAACTTGAATAGTCTTTTTCACAAAGAAGATAATCACAATAAACATATGGAAAGATGATTAACTTAACTAATCATTAGAGAAATACAAATAGGATCCCATAATGTGTTACCTCCTCACATTCATTAGGGTGATGATTAATTAACAAAAATAACAGATCACAACAAGTATTGGCGAAAATATGGAGAAATTGGAGTCATTGTGCACTGTTGTTTGGAATGCAAAATGGTACAGCTGCTATGGGAAACAGTGTGACATTCTTCAAAAAATTAAGATATAGAATTACTTAATGATACAACAATTCTATTTTTCTAGGTTTGTACCCAAATTAATTGAAATGAAGTACTTGAACAGATATTTGTTTACCAATGTTCATAACCATAGTATTCACAATAGCCAAAAAGCAGAAATTACTCAAAGTCTATCAACAGATGAATAAATACAGACAATGTGAGATACATACATGCATGTGTGTATGTATATACACAGTATATAATGTATATCATTCAGGCTTACAATGAATTTATGACCAATACTACAATATGGGTGAAACTTAAAAACATGCTAAGTAAGATGGACACAGAATGAGAAATATATTTGTTGTTGTTGTTGTTGTTGTGTGCTGTCGAGTCAGTATCCGACTCATAGCAACCCTCATAGGGTTTTCGATGCCTGACTGTCTCCAGATTGCCTTGGGAGTGGATTGCCAGGTCCTTCTACCATTTTTGTGGTGCTGGGAATTGAACTCCGGACTTCAGAGACTGCAGCACAGCACTCTACCAATTTAGCTAAATCCCAGCCCAAGAAATATATTATCCTATTAAATAAGGTACCTAGAATAGTCAAATTCCTAGAGACAGAAAGTGGAATAGTGGTGACCAGGAGCAGAGGGGAGGAAAGATGGGGAGTTACTATTTTATGGGTACAGAGTTTCAGTTTGGAACAAAGAAAAAATTCAGAATATGAATAGTGGTGGTGGTTGCATGACACTATGAATATACTTAATGCTACTGAATTGTGCTGTTGTTAGGTGCTGTCCAGTTGGTAGCCAACTCATAGCGATCCTATGTACAACAGGAGAAACAGTGCTTCTCTGCTATTCATAGGGTTTTCAGTGGCTGATTGTTTTTTGGGAATGGGTTGCCATGTCCATCTCCCAGGCGTACAGCACCTGGTGTTCCTAGGCGGTCTCCCATCCAAGTACTAATCAGGCCTGACCCTGCTTAGCTTCGGAGATCTGACAGGGTCAGATGCCACAGTGGTACAGGGCAGGCACAATTAACAATAAATAGTAATTTTTATATTATGTAGATTTACCAAAAAATAAAAACAAAACCAAAGCAACTTGTTGAAGAGAATACATTTGGTATTAACTCCACCAGTGTTTTGACCACTCGTTTTATTTTTTGCATTGTTATATTGGAAGTAAAAACTCTCAGAGGCTTATTTAAAATTTGAGGAAAGCAGAACTCCACAGGTGCAAAGAAATCCTACATAAGGAAGAAACATTTGTACAAAGCTTCTTAAAGAATCCATCCCTGTGCTTTGGCTAAGTATACATTAAAGCTTAGAGAGAACTCTTGGGGGAGTTTTTATTGTTATAGAAATTAATTTTATAGGATATAAAAATATGGAGCATGATATATGTCAATACCTGAAAATACTTTTAATAATCCAAGAAAAAAATTTAAACATTCCATTTATTAAATATTAAAACATCAAAACCACAGAACTAATAGAGATAATTTTTCTGGGTACTTTCTTCCTCCTATCTATATTCCATCATGGTGACATCAAAAATTCACCCCAATCTTCTTTCCTTAAAGGAGTAACTTTTAAAATTCATTATAATGGACTGAAATCATGTGTTCAGAGGACTTAGGGGCATAAAAGATGAAGTTCTCTCTATTGTTTATCTATCTGCTTTGGAAGCCAGAGTCAATGGAATTTATCAATCCTGTTATGCAAAAAAATAGACATACATGAATGTTTATAAGCCCATATGTATAGTAGATGTATGCAGAGAAGCTATTTTAGGCTTTCAGAAGATTGAATCTTCATCCACAAGAAAGTTTAACCTTGCAACGTAGGCAATAAGAGGTGGCAGGAGGGTTTGATTTTTTCCCCCTTACTTTTGGCTATCATTTATATGTCTGAGCTATAAAGAGATGAGAAACTTGGAAACAGATGGCCAATCTGTTTCTGCCAATATGAATTGTGGAGTAATGTCAATCATGCAAATTGAAATCTAAGAGCACTCTAAAATTCCATATGTTTTGTCCTTACTAATCATCCCCATATCTTTTTTAAATTGTAGTGAAGTAAGAGTATTTGAAAATTATGAGAATTATTTTGTTATTCAGTGGCATTCCATTTATCTTTAATATTAAGTAAGCAGGGACTGAAATGACAATCAGGATCATTTCACCTTCCTCAAATATCCTTAAAAATGCAAAATCATGTTTATTGGCCAATTGTATTTTTTCTTTTGAGAGCTGTCTGTTCAGTTCTATTGCCTACTTATTTATTGGGTTATTTGCTTATCTAAGATCAGAAAGTACAAAGAGATCCAACATGGAGGGAAGAAGACTCAGGGGAGTGGGACTGGAAAATCAGGAGGGGTAGGAGAGCAGCATGTGGGGTAAAAAAGGAAAGGAATAAGTACAAAATAGGGGTTGCAAATCTGTGAATTCTCTAGTAAAAAACAATGCATGATCATGAGTGAAGGACAACTATGAAGTAGTAGAGCTGGGTAGTTACCACCACAAAATTTGAAGGAAAAAAGCTCTGAGTTTAAACCATTTTGATTAAATTAAAAATTTAAATATCTGTATTGTCTTCTAGGTGGTACTTAGAGGAAAAATCTTAAAGGGTAAAAAGATTTATTTTGGCTCTACGTTTTTAGAAATTTCAGTCTATGATTGCTTTCCTCCCTTATTTCTGGGCCTGTGGTGAGGCAGAACATAATGGCAGTGATTACATGGTAGAGCATAGCTGCTTACCTCATTATGGTGGCCAGGAGGCAAAAAGAGAGTGCTTACTTTTACAGCAAAGCACTTCGCCTTACCATTAAGCTATGAGTCCTTCAGATGATTAATCCATCGATGAAGACAGAGCCCTTACCTTCCAAAGGCCCTTACCTTCCAAGTTGCTGGGTCCTTCTCCCAAGCCTACAGCATCTGGTGTTCCCAGGCGGTCTCCCATCCAAGTACTAACCAGGCCTGACCCTGCTTAGGTTCCAAGATCTGATGGGATCGGATGCCACAGGGCTATGACTGCAGGCTGTACAGATATTATATATTTTATATTAATGTGTGTATAATAAAAATTCCTTTATTTGGTAGTAAGGGAGAAAGCAGGCATAATAAAGGGCCAAAATGATTCTAAAATTCTATGATATCTATATTTACCAACTGGAAAAATAACTGAAAACCGTAAGGGTAGTCCACACTTCACTTGAAACTGGTTGGCTGATTTGGGGTGAAGCTAAGCATCATTTCTTTTTCTTTCTTTTATTTTCTTTTTTCTTTTTTTCTTTACTTTTAACTTAATTTAATTAATTTTACTTTTTGGTGCTATGGATTGAACTCAGAACCAGTTTCAAATAACAAAAGTCATCTGGTTTCTGTCCATCACTTTCTGTCTGTCTGTTTCTGTTTAGCTCTCTTGCACGCACACACACACATACACACACATACAATGAGGGAAAAAAGAGAGAATGTTCTCTGTTAAATTATTAATATTTCCAGACAAGTATAGTATTTTAAATATTGCTGGGCCTCCCTTTGCCCTAGTGCATGTGTACTAATTCCATTGCTGCCTGTTACACATCAGAAAAACCTGAGAGCTGCAGAATCCAGTATTCTACATTTTCCCAGGCAGGTGTCAGACTCTGGTCCACTGTGACCAGCAAACTCTGGGAGATACCACAAGCTTCTAAATGATCACCCTAGAGCCTGCTTCTTTTGTCTCACGTATAACTTAGGAGCAAAATATAAGACATTCAGCTTTGATTGAGTGAGAGGAAAGGTATAGTTACAGATTTTGGGTGGAGAACTGAGAGATAATGGGCAAGGAAAAGGCCACTGCACATTAATGTCTAAGGTTAATAAAATGAGCAGAAATTTAAGAATATAAAGTGCAAAGGTAATTACTAGTAGTAGTAATAAAAGAATACCTGCAGCCATACCACTGTGGCAGCCTATCCTGTCAGATCTCGGAAGCTCAGCAAGGTTGGGCCTGGTTCCTACTTCGATGGGAGACCACCTGGGAATCCCAGGTACTGAAAGCTTGGGAGAGGGACCTGGCAACCCATTCCCAAAAAACAATCAGTCATTGAAAACCCTATGAATAGCAGAGAAGTATGACAATAGTGTTTTACCTGTTGTACATAGGGTTGCTATAAATCAGAACAACAATAATAACAATAATAAAAGAGTAATCATTGTTGAGGAGGCAGGAGAAAGCAATCCAGTGACATGAGTGAACACATTCTTATCTTTCAGAATTCAGCAACTGAAGAAGGATGTGGGGTGAGACAGCAGCCTTTCTCTATTATGAACTTTATTAAAGTTAACAAAATCATTTAAAAGTAATAATATAACTTTATTTTTCTAAAATAATTCTTTGTGAATCTTCTCTAGGAAAACTAAAATTTAATAATGAAAACTAACCAACATTAACCTAATTTTTCTCAACAGTACTAATCACTAAAATAGTATTAGATATTTTTCATACAAACAATATAAGGCAATAAATAAGTTGCTAGGCACCTTATATTCTGATGAAATTTACTGATGCCATTATCATTTTTAAGCAACAATTTTTGTTAAAGCAGCAATGGAAGGTTGAATGGGCAGAAATTATACACAAATTGTACCTTCATAATGCAAAAAACTGTGGCATATTATCTCCTTTTTCCGATTGTATCATTTTTCCTCCTTTCACTGATTTGTATCCTTCTTTACTTCCTGAAATGTGAATAGTACCCAAACAGTGTTCTCAATTCTGCTTTTGTTATCCTGGTGGATCCACTCGCTTTCACAGCTATGCACTTAGATTGCTGTTGCTTCATATCTTCCTTTACCTACAAGTTTGTGTTTAGATTGGTATGCTATGCTTCTTGAACACAGTATGCAGAATAGCATGCCTACAATGAATAAATGGATTAGATATGAAAGAATGAATGAATGAATTAACACATTTATGAAAGAATAAGATACGTATATTGCCTTAAAATTATAAGAAGTTGTTTTTTCTAATAGGAAATTTGGATCCAAAATGTTTAATTATAGCGTTAGGATTATATTGGTGAGGACTGATCTGTTCCTAATCAAGGGTCATGATTAAAAACACAGTGCAACCCCAAGTAATTGACTATATAATGTGTGCATCATCAGTTCATAATACATAAGTTAGATTTTATTTCTGAGTATCCACAATTTTTTAGACACAGAAATTTTAATATATTAATGCATATTTTGTATTTTTGTAGCTGCATTATCTTAGAGCTGGGGTTTAGCTCAGTTGGTAGAGCACTGCTCTGCAGTTCCTGAGGACCCAGTTTCAATGCCCAGCATGGCAAAAATGGGAGAATGATGTGGCAATCCACTCCTGAAACAGTACTAAAACAATTAGCCATTGAAAACCTTAAGAAGGTTGCTGTGAGTAGGACATGGTTGAACAGCACCTAAGGACAGCAACAACAACATTACCTTATATCCAAGGATTTACGTTATACATTTATTCAAACATTTACTTTCCCATTGTCAATTAAAATTTGAGTTTTTGTTTAAGCAGTGAATCATTCTCTTACTTCCCTTAACAAGGTTAAAAAGTGCCTTTCTTTTGATTTTAGGGATCAAAGAACCTATAACCCCTTCAAAATAAAACCTATTTTCTGCTAATTACATTTGGCATATAGTGATATGAAATTCATTTTCCATGAGGTCTCTATTACTGAGGCTTCATTTAGTTACTAGAAATGAAGATTTTGGTAGACTTGATCACCTTCTTGTTATGATAGTAATGTGTAGCTTTTAAAATGAATAGCTCGATGTTCAATTAAATTTTATAAAACATCAAGGTGCATTTACTTTGTCATGTATAAGAAACTGATGAGTGTGCAAGATGAGGTTAATGCACTGGGTAAAATCAATCAATTCCATGTTTCTACTAATAGTCTTAATAGTTTAGCAAACCACATAAAAGTTTGCTTTTAAATGGATGTTTAGGCCAATTTGACAGCATGCTAGCCATTAGGCAACAATTACTGTCATTAGAATGACATTTTTTTCTTCTTTCCTCAGTCAAATCTAGGAAAACAAGTGGGTGGAAGAAAGAAGGATAAACTATTTACTTCTAATATTAAATTGTGATGCCTGTGAGTCAAACTCATTATGCTTATGTAGCCAAAGCAACAGTAAATTTTCACAGCCAGTACTTTGCACCTGCAACACTTTGCATTTATTAGTTAAAATTATTTGTCATATACATGATTGCTTAGAGAGGGGTGATTTTTTTTCTAAAGCTGTGTTTTATATCATAGCAAGTCATTTTTCCCCAATGTTTGAAACAAGATAGAAACTTTCCATATAAATTACATGAATATCAGGGCTATAATTTTTATAAAAATTACTTAGCTTTAGTATTGTAATGGAACATAAAATGGAGTTATTTTTAAAAAATGTGAATCTTTTTTTTTTTTTTTTGCGGTACTGGGGGTTGAACCCAGGGCCTCGCGCCTGCATGCTCTGCAAGTGCTGGACCACTGAGCTGCACCTCAGCCCGTTTTTTTTTTACTTTTTGAGACAGGGTCTCACTAAATTACGCAGCCTGCCTCTGGTCTCGAACTTGCAATCCTCCTGCCTTCGCCTCCCGAGCCGCTGGGATTACAGGCGTGCGCCACCACGCCCAGCCCTAAAAATGTGCCCTAAAAATGTGAACCTTGACAGGCAAGTATATCTTGAACACAGATACAGAACATGAAGAGGTAACACTCAACTGATCTCTTTCTCTTGTCACTCTTTTCTCTCCTGTACCTTCCCTCCTCCCTTTTCTTCCTTCCTCATTTCCTTCCTCTTTAGGCATTTCTTCCACCATACAGCAACAGTGCAATGCCTGTATTGTTTTCCATGAAAATAGACTTTTAAGGAACATGATTCAATGATATGTTGTACAATAATGTTGTCTACAATCATTTTCTAATGAGTAAAGTAGTTATATAAAAGTATCCTTTTGTAAATTTATCGATCTACTAATAATATTTCTTTTGCATAATCAAAGCAAATTTTATTGATATAAAATTAACCATTTAAAACTTTTATTTCTTTCTCAAATCATTAAGAAAGTTGTACTGAATAAGCAGTTGTACAAAATGAGGAGTTGGGAAACTAAAGCCAAATCCTGTCCACTGCCTGTTTCTGTAATGTAGTTTGATGGAAACACAGGTGTACCTATTTATGTATTGCTTATGGTTGCTTTCATATTACAAGGACAGGAGTGAGTAGTTACAAGTCCATTTTCAGGCCCTAAAAGTTTAATATAAATACTCTTTACAGCAAATGTTTGCCAGTTGTTACATTGAGTCATATACTTAGCTTTATATTTTGACCTTCTGGCCAATGACTGGGATTTTATCTGTTATTGGTTAGGAATTTACTACCTCACAGTATTTGTCTTCATTTAGGCATTTATTTCTTCATTTAATCTTAGTGCACATTTCTCATGTGCTAGGCACTTTTCTAGGTGATGTAAAGACAACAACTGAAAAGATCACTTTGGATGATAAAGAAATGTACAAAAAACAATAATGTGTTAAACTCTAATAGAGATCATTCTGTCACTCAAAGTATTGAAGTCATACATGACCCTTTCACCCCCCAATTCTTCTCCAAAATAAAAATTCCCTGAAGAATGAATCAGTAGCCTTTAACTTCTAAAATCGTTGTTCTATAAAATATTGAGAGTTATAGAGAGGAATTTCATAGCTAACTGGACACATAACTATAACCTACGATAGAATTATACTATTCTTTTTACTGGCATAGTTATTCTCATCTTTGCTTGCCTCCTTCACTTTTATTCCATTCACACATTTTGTTCCATTCACACTGCATTTTTAGATTTAAACTCAAGATACATGATTTTTTACATTATCTTTTTATTATTCTTTGTACAGAAATTTTGTTACATTAGAATTTTTCAACAGGATGTGCTTTGATTTTCTGAAGACATGCTCAGTATTCATTGACATACAGGGATATTCTAGGGGCCCGGGTGGAAGAAATTACATAGGATTCCTTTTATTTTTCTCACGTGGTTTATCTTTTACCTTTTTCCTAGTACTCTAGAGGTGAAGGTCCAAAGCTGCAAGCTTTTCTAAAGGAAGCTAATTTTATATATTGAAGTATAAGAACAGGATGAGGCATCATTCTTTCCTAATCCTACTTCCCCGGGGGGTCATTCAGTCATCAGACATTTACTGAGAAGTTATTCCGTGTCTAGCACTGTACTCAGTGATGACACTGAGCCTAAAGCTTCAGTAAAAAATGGAATTTGAATTATGTCTTTTATCTCTATCTTTCAGTGACTTCTGTACCACAAATGTGCTCTAATATACTTGCACAATGTGTCATTTCTCATCAGTTAAAATGCCATCCTTTTAAAAATTCCTTCCAATTTCTCCAGGCATTGTCAATTGTCTCAACCTTTGTCTTAACCTATTATCCATCTCTTGGTAGCAATACCTACCTTATTTTATTATAAATCATTTATTTATGTATCAGAATCACTTCCTAAATTTTCATCTTTCCAAAATCAGGAAACTGTTACAATCAGTTATTTTTTTTTTATCTCTACTAAAATGTCTGCCTGGCATAGCATAGTCTTAACAAATATTAGTGATAGAGTAATTGAGACAAACCTCTCCTATCCATTATCCATTTTTCATATGCACACATTTAGCCAGAAAATATTCTTTTTAGAAATGGAGGAATAAAATGATCTAGCGAGATATTTTTAGATCAGAATTCTAATTATCTTTGAAATTTATTGCCATTTAAAATATTAGGTTAAGATCAATAATCTCAATACTATTTGAACATTTCTGAGTCTGTTAAGAAATCAAAACTCTAGGATTTCTCTAATTCTCATAGTGTATGTAACTTTTAATTGAAAGAGTAGATATGTTGGTGAAAGGTGGGAAGGAGAAATATTTGGGTAAGTATACTGTTATAAGTGATGATTAGATTTGAAAATTGAATTTCTATAAACTTGTCTGTTAACCAGGACTTAATATGGGATTTTTGGCTCTGTTACTATCCTTATTTCATTACTTCTCAGAGGTAAATACCACAGCTTCCAAAGACAATGGCTGATATATGATATCCCCCAGTAAGAGACTGTTAATGAAAATTGACTGAATATTGAAATAACTATGCTTTCCCCCTCAGGAAAGTTATACTATTTTATCAGTGTTTCTTTTTCACATGATGAAAAATTTAAGTATTCATTTAAAAATTATGGATGTTTTTCTCTACATATTATAATTTATAATATGTTTACATGATGTAAAGCTATCTTCTCTAGGGAGAGAACTTTTGTTCTTGTGGATAATAATTAGTGCATGGTAGAAAACATCAGGACAGCTTACTCTAGAGCTTAGAGATAAAATAATAGAAACCAAAACTTACAAGATACGTGTTGGAAAACAAGTCAAATCCTATTATATTTACCTGTAATGTTTTTTTAATTTGGAGGATGATGCGTTTTGATCAAAGTTTGACATGCATCAATAAAACCTAGAAACCTATTTAATTGTGCTCTTTAATTTTTTAGCAGGTAGTGTTCTCTTCTGAGCACAAATGGAACTTTTCTAAAAGAAAAATGTTATTGACTCAAAGCTACAAAATGCAGATATGCTATTAACAAGAGACTTCAAAGAAAAGTATTTACACAAACTTTCTTGCTTTAGTGACCTACTCTCTTGATCTTGGGAGAAAAATGCATATTTTGTTGACTATGCATGATACCATGATAAAGTTTAGTCTTACTTCCAAGATCTACCTTTTATTTGTAATTGACTCAAGGGTCAGAAGTTTGTCTTTTTCATCTAGCATTTTGTTTGTTTGAGGAAAACAAGTGGGAACGTAGTCATGTAGCATTTTATACAAGGCATGATCTTTACAGTGAACAAACACGACACAGTGACAAAACTTCCCTTTCATTTTCTATGTCACCTTTTCTTGCTTCTATAAAAAAAAGTGGAAAATGTGCAAGTTTTTTGAACTTTCTCAGAAAGTAGAAAGTCCTGGGTTTACTTTACGTCACAAACATAGGGTAATTCTTGTTATCATTTAAACCTAAAATGTTTCCCCAAGGTCATGTGTTTGTACTTTTGGTCCCCAGTTGGGGCCACTTCCTGGGAGGCTATGAAACTTTGAGAGGTGGGTCCTTGCTGTGCAGAATGGATCACCGGGGTGGGTCTTTGGAGGTTTTATGTGGGCCCTGGTGAGGTAGCTCTGTCTGCTGCTAATCAGCCATCACATGAGTTCTTCCCTGCAGACCCTGCCTCCTGTCCCACCGAGAGGTACTCCACCATGCCTCCCCACATTATAGATGAAGATCCTCTAAACTGTGAGTCCCAGTAAATCATTCCTCTCATACATTTGTTTCTGTCAGATATTTTGCCAGGGCAACACACAAGCTAACACAATTCTGAAGTTTGAATGTCTTGTTTCTGGCAATAATCCAAACTGAAATGGTAAATGTCATGTATGGCTTCCTAGAGTGGAGGAAGGTACCTTGTCCTTCTCCACCTCTTGCCTTCTCCCGACCTGCTAACTGGAGAGCATGAAGAAAAGTGTTCAGGGTTGTTTCTTGTAGAGCTCTCTGGGTCTATAAAATATTAATATTAAATATAAGAACATATTAGTGTCTATTATATATGTAGAACATATGAGCTATAAATAAAAATAAAATCTTCAAAAATATTTGAAATACTCAAGCTGATACTTTTTCTCATGGACATACCACAGCTCCCATACAGGGATTCTAGGTGCAGCCCCAGACCAGGGTTGGACCTTCTCTTTGCCTCTTTACGCCTGCCCACAGTGTCCCATGATTCTTTAAACCTAGGCTCTGTCTATGAATTCAGCTTGCACCTTTCATGTTGTTTCTTGGTCAGGACTTAAAAAGTTTGAGGCCAAATTTAGACTTCTCAGGCTGCCATAACAAAATACCACAATCTGCATAGCTTCACAAAAGAAATGTATTTTTTATCATGGTTCTGGACACCCTCAGTCTAGGATCAAGGTGTAAGGACGTTTGGTTTATTCTCAGGCCTTTCTTTTGGCTTACAGATGGCTGCCTTCTTGCTGAATCTTCACATTGTTGTCCTGCAGTCTGTGTTGTGCATCAGCCTCTTCTTTTTATAAGGACATAATCATATTGGATTAGGGAAATCTATAGGGTTTCATTCTACCATATTTACCTTTTTAACGGCAATCTATTAAAGTATACTCACATCACGAAGTACCAGAGTTTTGGACTTCAACTTATGAATCTTGAGGGAGTGATGTTCTGCCTGTTAATACCTATCCTGAGAGGGCACTTATTACCAGACATAGCACACTGCACTTTGGCTCCTTTGCCAAAGTGATTCACCAGCATCACTCCTACTATTCAGATGTCATGGCCAGAAATCTGACTCCAGATCACTGTGTCCTCCAAATACCAGAACCATCTTCACCTCTTCAACCATTCCCCATAAAGCCCCTTTTCCTAAGCGTCACAGAAAGAAGTAACACTCTCATCTTGCCTTGGGAGAGAAGGTGGGATCTGTAGTATCCCTTCCAAAAATACTTCTGATACAAATTTTCACTTTCTTTCATATTCTAGACCAGTGGTTCTCAATCCTGGGATGCAAAACAGTGTTAAGCACCACTGATCAACCACTTAGCACTCAGAGTGTGGCCTGGACCATGAGCATCTATAGTATAGGAAACTTGTTAGAAATGAACTCTCATGTCCTTCATGAAATCTGTTGAATCAGATTCTACAGTTTATGAGATCTTCAAGTGATATATATGCCCATTAGTATTTGAGAAGTATGCTAGTGGTTCTCAAAATTCAGGGGGCATCATAATCACCTTCAGAGCTTGTTAAAATAAATAATGTTAGGCTTCATCTCCATCATTTCCAACTCAACAGTTCTAGGATCAGGCTTGAGAATTAACTCTTCTATTCAAGTTGCCATATGATGCTTTTACTAGTCAAGGAATCACACTTTGAGAACCACTGTGTTTAGATACTACACTGTCCTCTACTGCACCTACTAGTCATATTGTTATTAAGCACTTGACTTTTGGTCTGTATTAAAATGTGCTATCCATATAAAACACACACAAAATTTCAAACCCAGAATGAAATATCACATTTGTGATTTTATATTGGTTACATGTTGAAAGATTAATATCTTAAAAACTCATCTGTATATTGAGTAAAATAAAATGTATTATTGAAATTAACTTTGCCCTTCTTATTTTTACTATTATAAAAATGACTGCCAGAAAATTTAAGATTGCATATATAGTTCATATTATATTTGTTGTTCATCTTAATTTCCCTTTGGCTCAGGGGTTCCTGAAAGGTTGTTGAAACTGATTCTTGATCACCTACCTCTTCAACTTATTATTTGCTCTTTTATCTTACTTCTGTATGCCATATCTAATAAATCTTGGCACCTCAGTGAAAATTACAATTTTACCATTTTAGATTATAGATAAAATAGCATGCTTAATCTTCATAAAAATCTCATGAAGAAGCTATTTTTATCTACATTATCCAAATGAGAAACTTAAAGGGATGTAACTTACTGAAGGTCCTCTATGAAGTGAGATGCCAGCATTGATTTGTCTGACTTTGAAACCCATGCCTTTCCACTTCACCAGGAAGCCTCCCCTCTAGCACAGAAATATACAGATGTTTGTTCTTATGAATTATTTAAAAACTATCTGTGCAGATGTTAAGTCTTCCAAAGTTCCATATAAATGTAAATATGTCTTGTTGTTGTTGTTGTTGTTGTTGTTAGGTGCCATCCAGTTGGTATCCGACTCATAGCGACCCTTATAGGGTTTCCAATGGCTGACTGTTTTGGGATTGCCTTGGGAGTGGATTGCCAGGTCCTTCTCCCATTTTTGCGGTGGTGGGAATTGAACTTGGGACCTCAGAGACTGCAGTGCAGTGCTCTACCAACTGGCTAAATCCCAGCCCCATAAACCCTATGAACAGCAGAGAAGCACTGACAATAGTGTTTCACCTGTTTACATAGGGTTGCTATGAACTGGATACTGACTCAACAGCACCTAACAACAAATATGTCTAGTAGCAGCTTATTTTGAACAAGGCAATCATTTCTTCTTAGTGAAGGAGTATAAATCCTCATATTGCAAATGTTTTTACTTTTGAAGTGTATAACTATGATTGTTTTTTGCTGACATGCCAGGTCAGTCTGTTTTAAGACCTGGAGAAGTACCAGTTACATTGTATCATTATTATTTTTGTATTTATTATTATTAAACATATTCGTTCTATGTAATTGGAGTCTAATTTTGTTCTTTCCCCTAGATTTGTGGCAGATTTTGGAGTAACGTGTTTTTCTCCAACTTTATAAATGACCCAGGCCCAAGTACTGGTACAAATCAATAGATAGTGTCAATGCAAAAATTCTTTACTACTACATTCCACATCACCTAATTGACTTAAACCAAATGTTCCTCCTTTATGATGCTTTCCATAGCAAGTAGGCATAATTCTCCTTTCCTAGGTTCCTGGGTTACTTTTTAATAGTTCTTGATAAGTTAGAAAACTTATCTGATAAGTTAAAAAAGTTAAAAAACTTTTTTTCCACATTCATCTTTGTAATTAGAATCTAATTACAATCTTTTTGAAGACATATGTATATCTCTAGGAACCTATAAACATGAAATGTGGTCTCCCTTGATATGAACCTGTTATGAAAATGATTTTAAATTGATCAAAGAACTCT
Source organism: Pedetes capensis (assembly GCA_007922755.1). Taxonomy (NCBI): domain Eukaryota; kingdom Metazoa; phylum Chordata; class Mammalia; order Rodentia; family Pedetidae; genus Pedetes; species Pedetes capensis. Next base: position 14,068 of record VMDO01018067.1, read on the forward strand.
TTTATCTTCATTGACAGTGTTTTCTTGGCTTTCAAGATAGAGCTAGTGACTACTGATTATTTGTGACTCACATTATTCCTAATTTTTTTATGGAACTTATTTCTTCCCCCACAGCACAAAAAATACCAGTCTATTTTCTTGCTTTTACTATGTTTAGCATTTTATATGGAGATGTGAAACTGAATCCCCCTACCTGCAAAGTGCTTCATGCTCACTGCCAGTACAAATGTTAAACATTTCACTTTACCTAATAGTCTCATGAACCAGGGTTTCAGTAAATATAAACTTTGGGTTTTCCAACACTCATTGAGCTTGCCCTCTCTGTAGCAGGCCTTCTTCTTATTGCTGATACCCTGCAGGGTTTTCCTTTGTCTCCTATAACTTGTTGTTGTTGTTAGGTGCCATCCAACTCATAGCGACCCTACATACAACAGGTGAAACACTATTGTCAATGCTCCTCTGCTATTCATAGGGTTTTTAATGGTGGATTGATTTTTGGGAGTGTGTTGCCGGGTCCATCTCCCAAGCCTACAACTCCTGGTGTTCCCAAGCGGTCTCCCATCCAAGTACTAACTAGGCACAACCCTGCTTAGCTTCTGAGATCTGACGGGATTGGATGCCACAGTGCTACGGCTGCAGGCCCTTCTATGACTAGCTTCCCTTTAACTTGATGTAGCTTCTCTGGTCTTCATTTTTGACTCAACTGAGATGCAAATCTGCATTTTCCCTCATCATGGTCCATTTCTGGATATTTGAGAATCTATGATCTCTTCTCTAGCCAAACTCAGTCCTAGACCTTGGAACCCTGTATCATGCCTATTTTATGCTACAAATGAAGAGTGGGCTCAAAGCTGAATGAAATTGAACAAACTGAACTACTTATGAAACAGTTAAAATTTTTCTTTGTTCAGCTCATTTCCAAGTAAATCAATCTTTTAAATACTAATAATAATATCTTAACTTGAAACAATTTAACTTATTCCTTTCCTTAAGTCTATGATTCAAAATCCTCTACCAAATAGTTCATGTAATGTCTGTATTTTTCATGCTTTTCCTGTAAGGTTGGGTATCTACTTGTCCCTCAACTGCTTGATTGATTACAATTATATGACATGTTCTTCCTCATTTTATCCCTTCATCAAATACTTATGCATGCTCTTACCACTGAGCTACCTGGCTGCATCTACTTCAGAGCATACACATGAAAACTTTATTTGTGTAGAATTTATTTTGTTACATTATTCTGAGAAAAAAATTAAATCTAAGATATTTCTCCTAAACGAGATGCCAACTAGAAAGAAATCATCTGTGTCCATTTGTCTTCCTGTGGCTTAGAAACCTAACATACTTCTTTATCACCTTTGATCAGAATATAATAAATTTTGACGGGCTGGCTTTGTAAGACTCATTATTCTTCCTTTCCATAGTTAAATTTCATTATTAGAACAACTTTTTATTAGTATATAAAATAAAATTTGTGGGTAGCCCAAAGAGTAAGAATAAGCTAAAAAAATTTTTACTACTAATAAAAAAGAAAAAGAAAGGTCTCTATGTTGGGAGAATGTGAATTCAAATATAAACCAATAAGACTTCAAGTGAACATAATACATCACCAAGGATAGACCAAAGCTTATTTTTTCCTTTGAAAATGTGGAGACTGGGTTGATTGGAGTTACTATCCAAATTCTTTATCAACAAAGGAGAGATTTGCTGCTCTTTTTGCATAAAATGACACCTGACAGAGGAGCACATAGTTTATACACAATTGTCAGACGAAAAGCATTATATATTCATTGATGTATATATAGCATTAATAATTATAACAATAGCTTGCAGAAGTTAGAACATAATAAAAAAATTTTAAAAATTAGCTAAAGTCAAGAGTATGGGGAACATAAAAGAAGGAGGGAGGGATATAGCAAAAGGAAGAAATCCTGGGAGAGGAGGAATGAGGAATGGGGGAGGGGGAGACCTCAGGGTGAGCAGCCCAATTTTAATCATCCTGGAAATAATTATAATAACACCAATAATACCAAAAAATAGTATTAATATAGATGGGCTAGAAAATTCATGTAATAGTACTGACAATGTAAAAAGAAAGTTCACTACAGAAAAAGTTTCAATCTTAAACATATTGGAACACAAGGATATATAGAAAAATATTACCATAAACAGACAAGCAAATGGAAAAGACATCTTTGATGGGGGTGGCAGGCTGGGGGGAGGAAGTGCACAAGAGGGTAAGGGGGAACTTATCTGTGTAATGTACAACAAAATGCATATATGGAAATGTCACAATGAAAAGCATGTCAGAATGAATCACATTAAGGTGTATATTAAAATTTCCAATAAAAATAATAATTATGACAATAGCTATAGCAAAGAAATAACAAAAGGAAGACAGGTCAAAAGGAGTAGATAACAGAAAGATATGTGTGTGGGTGGTAATAGATATGTTAAACTCTTTATATGGATTATCTCATCAAATCTTCACAACAGTCCTTTAGAGTAAACATCATTTTGACTTGACAGAGAAAGGAAATTGAGGCTCAGATTAAAAGAAATTCTGTAGATTAGGTTGATCTATTCTAACGCCCATAATGTTTCACCTAGTATACCACCTTGCCTCTGGGATCTATCCCCTGGCCTTGCTGCCTCACCTGGCTTCACGCCTGCAGCTCCTCTGACAAGGTGGTAAGCCATTTTCTTCATCGAGACTTCCAGATGATTCAGGGACCTGTCCTACCATGTGAGAATAAAAAATGAGTAAAAAAAGCTGAGAATCTGGGCCTTTTACTTCAATATTCAATACTACCAGGCTGACATATGATGTGGCCACAACTCTTGAGGGCCTTTCATTCACAGTCTGATGCACAGACCTTAACACACAAAATCTCTTGAGATGATATTCCTAAAATGGAAATGCTGGCATTTTTCTTTCTCTGCTGTTATTTCCCTCTTCTGCTAATTTTCCGTAATCCTCAGCCATTTTTGTTCTTTTACTTTATATCAGCACCTCCTTCTTTCCAACCACAGTCTCAGGGTTAAGCCTGAGAATGTACAATACTGGGTAAAATCTAGCCCAGGAACTAGCCATAAATGTGTTGAATGGTACAAAAGAATCTTATGTAGAGGTTCTGGGAAATAATTTGCTGCCAAAATTATTGAAGAGAAAACTGCTTTTAAATAGATTATGTGATTACATTGTGCTCACCTGGATAATCTTTTTCATTAACTTATAGCCAACTGATTAGTAACTGTAATTGCATCTATAAAGTCCATTTTTCACATACAGTATCATACTCAAAATAGTCAGCTTTCTGTTGCTATAACAAATACTTGAGGAAATCAATTTATAAAAAGATAAGGTTTATTTTGGCCTATAACTGTAGAGCGGGCTGGCATTTAGCTCAGTTGGTAGAGTGCTGCACTGCAGTCTCTGAGGTCCCAAGTTCAATTCCCAGCACTGCAAAAATGGGAGAAGGACCTGGCAAGCCACTCCCAAGGCAATCCCGAAACAGTCAGCCATTGAAAACCCTATGAGGGTTGCTATGAGTGGGATACCAACTCAATGGCACGTAACAACAACAACATAACTGTAGAGATTTCAGCCCATGATCAGTTGGACCCATGACATAAGGCCTGTGGTCACAAATCATGGCAAGAGCATGTTGCAGAGCAACATCACTCATCTCATGGCCAGCATGCACAAAAGGAAAGTCCTGAGGCTCCACTATCCCCTGTAAGGTTACAGGCCCCAATTACCTGTGACTTCCTGATATGCCTTACCTCCCAGTAACATCAAGATAGAGAACAAGCATTTAACACATAGGCCTTTGGGGACATTCTAGATCCAAACTATAAGAATTAGAGTGTGTTATCATATTCATGTACCCAAGGATTAGAACACAGAATGTTGGAGTATTTTTAAAATTCTGTTTAAAACAATTACTTCTATTAAAGCAGAAACCTAATTCTTAGGGCTCATATATCTCTTGTTTATAATAACTATAGGAATATTTCTCAGAGTTCTCAGAATCTTGTGAGATTTTTCTACCAATAAAATATTTATACTTTACCTTTTATTGTGTAAATAAGGATATATTTGTTGTATTGAATTGTCACTACTATTATAAAATTCACTTATCTTATTAAGCCTGCAGCCATACTCTTGTGGTGTCTGATCCATCAGTTCTTGGATACTAAGCAGGGTTGGTCCTGGTTAATACTTGGATGGGAGGCCACCTGGGAACACCAGGTACTATAGACTTGGGAGGACCCAGCAACCCACTCCCAAAAAACAATCAGCCATTGAAAACCCTATGAGTAGCAGAGAAGCACCAACAATAGTGTTTCACCTGCTGTACACAGGGTCGCTATGAGTTGGACACTGACCAGAGGGCACCTAACAACAACAATTATAAAATTGATATATCTTATTAAAGAAGATAGCACAACATAAGAAAATGCCTAAACTACTTATAAAATATTAGTTTACAAATATTTAGTTCTTTGGCTATTCTTTTTGCTTCTTTTAAAAATATTTTTATAACCAATACAATGTTGTTGTTAGGTGCCATCGAGTCAGGTCTGACTCATAGCAACCCTATGTACCACAGACCACATCCCATCTCAACACTGTGCCGAGCCCTGCACTATGTCAGTGCTTCTCTGCTATTGTTACGGTTTTCAGTGGCTAGTTGTTTAGGGAGTTGGTTGTCAGAACTTTCTTCCATTTTTGCAGTGCTGGTGCTGGGATTGAACCCAGGGCCCCAAAGAATATAGAGCAGTACTCTACCAACTGAGATAAATCCCACTCATAAACCATTAGAAAGTATTGAAGAAGTAATGCTATTTTCTTTGTATAAATTTGTTTATTCACTATTCTAAAGACCATTTGAATCACCTTCTCCTCTTAAGAATGTTGATATAGTGAAAATGTGAATCAAATCACATATATTCCTTAAGAGGAACAAATTACTGTTTTGAAGAGTTACGATGATACTAGGTAGACATTTGATAATAAAAAGGTGGTAAGGAAAAGTAACAAATTTGGGACCAGTGAAATAAAATATTACCTTATTTGTTAGCTACTTGCCATGCATAGTTTATTGAACCAGAAAAAAAGACAATGATCCAAAAAGAGTTGTTCTTGCTTTGACTAAAAACATGGTAGAATTGCTGTCCTCTTCCAATTATTCCTACAAAGTTTCTCATCCAAGTCCCCAAACAGTGCATACTAGTAAAGAAAAATAAACATTTTCTCACTTTGAACACGAGAAAATTCATAAACATGCCAAAATATCTATGCAATATTTTACATAAATATAGGGTTTCACTAGAGGGATTTGAGAAAAGTAATGACCTTATTGGAATAAGGCTCTACTTTATTAATTTTAAAAACATTGATTTGATTATTATTATAAAATATATTAGTATTTTTTCTGAGCAGTGGGGAAAAACAGAACATTTGAAAGGAAGTAAGTGATCAAACAAGCTCTCTCTCAAAAGAATTCACTGTGGATATAGTATTACAGGTATTTATTGTACACTGGCTTTCTAAGAGATTTTTCATAGTTTTGATTTCATTAAATATGTATGTTGTTAATGTGTTTACATATGTACATATATGTAGGCTAATTTATTCACTTAAGATTATGACAAGTTTTTTTCTATACTATTACAAACTCTTCATAAAGTCAGTCTGCTTCATTGAGTCTTCATCTTACATGAATTTTATCATAAATAATATCTTATACTTTTCTTTGTGCTTGAGTTAATGCTCTATGTCTGAGTGATTTAATTTTCATGATATGTCACTTCTCCACATTAATTTCTTTTATTCAGCTGCTTCCTGCCTAATGCACTCAACTCTAGAGCCTTTTGAATATGATATGGCACAAGATGTTTATGTAAAACTTAATGATAGTGTTATAATAAAGTTTTTCCCCTATTTCCATACAGTCACTTTCAGAGTCACTAGATCTTAAAATATGATGGCTAGTCATTTTAGTTTATAGGCCCTTGACATATTAAAACATGCAAGTGAAATTGTCATTAAATTATTTCATGACATTTGCAGCCAATTTTATTTACTTAGGATAATTCCAAAAATTGATAAATTCTGAGAGAAAATTCAGGTTAGTGATTTTAATAAAATCTTCAAAGTTAGAAAATTTAAATAGGCCTCAAAAGCCCATAAACTTTCTGTTTCCCCATCAAAAGATACTGTTCCTAAATATCTTGTTTTGATGTTACAGGACATTTTAAAATAATATTTAAATATAAATCAATTATAAGCAACAGAAGCAAACACATGTAGCCATCTTGCTGTTACATAATGGCCTGCTTGCAAGGGCTCATCTCCAAAAACGATCAGTAGAAATTCCAAAATCTTTAAAAGTAAGTTTGTTGGTCAGGAACACTGGCAGGCTCTTGTAATCCTAGTCCCTCAGGAGGTAGATCCAGAAGGATCACAAGTTTGAGGCCAGAGGAAGCCTTTGGAAAGCACTTGCAAAGTATGTGGGTTTTTTGCTTTGTTTTGTTTTGTTTTGGTACTTGGGGCCTTGCATAGCACATACTTTGCGAGTGTTGCATCACTGGGCTACACCCTCAGCACATTTTTAAAATTTTTTACCTTGAGATGGGGTCTTGCTAAATTACACAGGCTTCCTCTGGCCTCAAACCTTCTATTCTCCTGCCTCTGCCTCCTGAATCACTGCAATGATAGGTGTGAGCCATGCATCCTGGAAATGTTTTCAGTTAGTTTTTTTTTAAATTATTTTACAAACTAATGAGTTTCATTTTGACATTTCCATACTTGTATGTCCTTGTACATTGCTCATATTCACTCTCCCTCCCACTTCCTCCCATATCCTTTCTCCTCCTGCTGGTCCCCTTTATCTCCACAAACAGTCCCCCTTCTGCTTACATGCCACATGCATATATTATTTATATAAATTCTGCATATGATAAATCATGACATTTTTCTTTCTTTGCCCATATTACTTTTTCTTATTGTCCTCTCACTCTTCCGTTTAGTCTTTCTCTCTCTAAATAGTCTCCCTTCTACTTTCATGACATATTTTATTTGTTTACATCTACATTTAAATCAAGAGCCTATATATGTTGTTGTTGTTGTTGTTAGGTGCCATCGAGTCGGTATCTGACTCATAGCGACCCTCATAGGGTTTTCAATGGCTGAGTGTTTCTCGGGATTGCCTTGGGAGTGGATTGCCAGACCCTTCTCCCATTTTTGCGGTGCTGGGAATTGAACTTGGGACCTCAGAGACTGTAGCGCAGCACTCTACCAACTGAGCTAAATGAGAGGAAACATATTTTTCTTGCTGAATCTGGGGATTATTTCATTTAATATCAGGGCTTCATACCCATGAAAAATTGGATTCAGGTTCAGGTGTGGATACTATATGGTAAAATTTAAAGAGTTCAGTTCAGATCATGTTTGGGTTTAAATCCAATGTGAACATAGCATGGCTTGAACCAATCCCGAACATAAACCTCAAACCCATTCCAGTTCAAGCATTTACATTTTTTTTTCTGAACCCGTACCTGAACCTGAACCCAGTGAACATTTTTGTTCAGCTTTTAGTGTTTTTGCATCATTAGGTATATAAAATTGAAAGAGAAAATATTCTGCCTACACGTAGAATTAAAATTTTATTTTTTCCCTTTACTAGTAAATAATGATGGGGTACAGAGTTATACAGCAATGACTTTTTCCATTATGCGTTCTTTACATCACTTCTATCAACACTTTCATTGACCCACAAAGTTTATGGAGCCTTGTGGCTAGTTTGTAGTTAACCTGTGATATTTATTTGGGTTATCTTCCCATATTTTTCCAACATACTCATGAAGTTGTGCTGTTTACATTGAGATTGGCCTCTCCCCTTTCATCCATTCTCAGTGACCCTCCTCCCTATCCTATCTTTTCCAATCTTTGTTTCCCTCTGCTAGATCCCTCCCTCTTTATTTCACTCCTGAAATTATCCCTTCTATGCTAAGTTTCATTGTGTATTTTTTATATTTCAATTTAGGTATAGGATTTTTTCCTTCCTTTATGTATGATTCAGCACCCACATGAGTGAGAACATATGGTATTTCTCTTTTTGGGCTTGTGTTCATTCACTTAAGATGATGTTCTCCAATTCCATCCATTTTACTGCAAATGACATTTCATTTTTTTAAATTGTTGTGTAATATTCCATTGTGTATATGTACCATAATGTTTTAATCCATTCTTCTGTTGATGGGCACCTTGGTTGATTCCATATCCTTGCTGTTGTGAAAAGCAATATACCTTCGTGTATATTCCCAGTAGTGGTATAACTGGGTCATATGCCAGTTCTACTTTCAGTTTAGAATTAAAATTTTAAATCTAAACCTGAACTGCACTCAAACCCTCTAAATTTTAATATATTGAATCCTCAACATAACCTGAACCCAAGTCTTCCTCTGTTTGAAGTCCTGCTTAAAATCATGGCCTATAGTTCCACTCATTTTCTTGCAAATTACATAATTTTGTTCTTCTTTAAGACTGAGTAAAACTCTATTGTTTGTTCATCCATTTATCTGCTGATGGACATCTAGGTTGATTCCATATCTTGAATATTGTGAATAATGCTGCAATAAACATGGTTGTGCAGATATCTCTGTGGTATGTTGACTTAGCTTTCTTTGGGTATATATATCCAGGGATGATAAAGCTGGATCATATGCTAGCTCTGTTTTTAGTTTTCTGAGGAAACTTCATGCTAATTTCCATAGTGGCTGCACCAACATAAATTCCTAACAGCAGTGCATGAGTGTTCCCTTTTCACGGTCTCCTTGCTAATATTTATTGTTTGTTTTCTTGATCTCCATTCTGACTAGGGTAAGATGGAATCCCAATGTATTTTTGATTTGCATTTCCTTGATGGGTATGGATGTTGATCATTTTTTATATATTTATTGGCTATTTGTATTTCTTCTTTTAAGAATCATCTCTTTTATTCATCTGCTCATTTTTTGATTGATTGGTTATGCTTATGGTTTTTAATTTTTTTATTTCTTTATATATTTGTAAAGATTTAATTCCTTGTCTTATGACCAAAGATTTTCTCCTATTTTATAGATTCTTTTCACTCTATTAATTGTTTCCTTTGCTATGCAAAAGGTTTTAAATTTCATGCAATCTCATTTGTCGATTCTTGCTGTTGTTTCCTGAGCTATTGGAGTCCTTATCAGAAAGTCCTTGGCTAGCAAGCATCCTTTTAAAGGATAGATAATACAACAAATCATACAGATGAAACTCCACACCCTTAAGAAACATACATTACAGTAGGGAGAGATCAATCAATTAAAAATCATATTGCTAGATAATATACTAGTTTTAGCAGATGATGATGAAGAAAGGCCAAAAGTTGGCCCAATTTCTTTACTAGACCCGAGGCTTACCACAGTACCAATAAAAATAACTAATAATAATGCCATAGAAAGACATTCTAAATATTTTATACATATAAACTCGTTGAATCCACATAGTACACTAAGTAAAGGTATTATTATTAACCACATTTATAGTTAGGACAACTGAGGTACAAAAAATTAATTACCTTGCCCCAAATTATTGCTAGTATAAAAGGTAGAGCTGGATTTACACCTAAGAAGACAATTTAAATATCACATGGAGCATATGCTTTTACTTACCCTAATGCTATCTGTATTAATTTCTTGTTGCTGTATGAGGAAACCAAGTTGAACAAGCTGACAAAGGAAAAGGCTTATTGGAAGCTCACAGTTACAAGATCAATCCATAATGACAGCAGGGGAGATATGGCAACAGCAGCAGACAGGGCCCATAGCAGACTATTGGTCTTGATGTGTAGGAAGCAGAGAAAGCATAGAGCCACAGGTCCAGAATAAAAACCTCTAAGGTCACATCCTCAGTGACTCATTTCCACCAAGGTAGATCCACCATGCAAAGTTTCACAACCTGCCAGGATAGTGGCACCAGCTAGGGGCCACATAACGTGAACTTTGGAGGCTATTTTAGATCCAAACTGTAGCATTATCATTTCTAAAGTTGTCCATAAAGTTTTTCTGGTTCATGGAAAAATCTTAATGGGAAAATTAGAAAATTAAAGACAAAATATTTATTGAAGCTAATTTAGATAATCTTTTTGGATCAAGAATTTTGGAAAGTTATATATATATATATAAAAGAAACTTTTTAAAAACATGAGCCTGTGTGACATTGGCTTCCAATTTTGTTCTTTAACCCATATAAATATTTCTTCAAATAACATTTTAAATAGAGGCCCTTTATTAGTTAGTTTTATCATCCCTCTTACCAAATACTACAGAAAAAACCTCAAGGGAAAAAAGATGTTTTTGGCTCACAGTTTCATAGGGTTCAGTCCATGGTGTTAGTCACCATGAACTTAGATAGAACATGGTAGAGGGAGCATGTGGCAGAGAAGCTTCCTCACCTCATGGAGGACAGGAAGCAAAGAGCAAGAGCAGGACCAAGACCTGAGTTTGGTGTTGTTAGGTGTTGTTGTTGGGTCCAACTCACAGCAACCCTATGTACAACAGAACAGAACACTCTCAGATTCTGTGCCAGACACACTCTTTTAATGTTTAAGCCCATTGTTTCAGTCATTATTGTCAATTTCCCTAGTTGACAGTCTTCCTTCTTTTTGTTAACCTTCCACTCTCCAAGACATGATGTCCTTCACCAGGGATTGTCTCTTCTGACAATATGTCCAAAACACGTAACATAGTCTAGTCATCCTTCCTTCTAAGGAGTACTCTGGTTGCACTTCCTCTAGGACAGTTATGTTGGTTTTATTAGCAGTCTATGGTATACTCAATATTTGTCTCCAGCACCTTAATTCAAAACCATCAATTATTTTCCTGTCCCCTTTATTCAGGGTCCAGATTTCACAAGTATATGATGCAACTGAAAATACCATGGCGTGAGTCAGGCACACCTCTGTCCTCAATGTGACATCTTTATTTTTTAACATTTTAAAGAGGTCTTTTGCAACAGCCTTTCCCAACACAATGAGTTTTTTGAGTTCTTGACTGCTGCTCCCATGGGTGTTGATTGTAGAACAAAGTAAAGCAAAATCTTGGATGACCTAAATCTTTTCTCATTTATTATGATCTTGCTTACTGATCCAGTTGTAAGGGTATTTGTTGTCTTGATGGTTAAGCACTATTCGTATTGAAGGCTGTGTTCTTTCATCTTCATATGTAAATGTTTCAAATCCTCTTCATCTACAGCAAGGAGATTTTTGCCATCTGTATAATGCAGGTTGTTAATGAGTTTTCCTCCAATCATAATGCCACATTCTTCTTCGTAAAGTCCAGCTTCTTGGATTATTTGTTCAGCATAGAGATTGAAGAGGTATGGTGAAAGGATACAGGCCTGACTCACACCTTTCTTGAATTCAAATGAAGTAATGTTTCCTTGTTCTGCTTGAATGATTGCTTCCTGGACCATAGACAAATTCCTCATGAGTACAATTAGTACTACTGTATTTCCACCCTTCACAATGTTATCCATAATTTGTTATGATACACACAATCAAATGCTTTGCATAGTCAATAAAACATAAATATCTTCTTTCTGGCATTCTCTGCTTTCAGCTAATATCCACGTGACATCAGCAATGATGTCACTGGTTCTATGCCCTCTTCTGAATCCAGCTTCATTTTCTAGCAGTTCCCTGTTTATGTATTGTGACAGTCACTCTTGAATGATCTTTAGCTAAATTTTACTTGCATGTGATATTAATGATATTGTTCAATGACTTTCCCATTGTGTTGGATCCCTTTTCTTGGGAATAGGCACAAATATGGATCTCTTCCAGTCAGTCAGCCAATTAACTGTTGTCCAAATCTCTTGGCATGGGCAAGCGAGCACCTCTATTGCTGCATCTGTTTGTTGAAACATCTCTATGGGTATTACATCAATTACATCAATTCCTGGAGCATTGTGTTTCTCCGATTTCTTTAAGGTAGCTTCCACATTATCTTTCAGTACCACTGATTCCTGATTATATGCAAACTCTTGAAATTGTTGATCATCCACCAATTCTTTTTGGTATAATGTCTCTGTATGTTCCTTCCATCTTCTTTTGATGTCTGCTGTGTTGTTTAGTATTTTACCTGTAGAATCCTTCACTTTTGCCACTCAAAGCTTGAATTTTGTCTTCAATTCTTTGTTGTTCTTGTTGGGTGCTGCTGATTTGGGTCCAACTCATAGCAACCTTATGTACAACAGATTGAAACACTCCTCAACATTGTGCCATGCCTGGAACTATGTCAGTCCTTCTCTGCTCTTCATAGGATTTTTCAATGGTGATTTATTTCAGGAGTGTATTGCCAGTTCCTTCTTCCTAGCCTGAGGCACCTGGTATTCCCAGGCAGTATCCCATCCAAGGACTAACCTGGCCAACTCTGATTAGCTTCTGAGATCAGGTGGGATCAGGTGCCAGGGGCTTGAGAAAAACAGAGCATGTTCTTAACTTTTGGTTTTCTATCTCCATCTTTGCACTTGCCATTATAATATGTGATTTTTGTCTTCTTGTGCTGCCTTTTAAAATCTTCTGTTTAGTTCTTTCACTTCATCATGTCTTCTTTTTATATTAGATGCTCCACAGATGTTAAAGGACAAGTTTCAGAGTCTCTATTGACATGCAATTTGGCCTTTACTTTGTTCCTATCTTTTTAAATAACCTTTTGCTTTCCTCATGAATAATGTCTTTGATATCATGCCACAATCCCTCTGGTTTTCGATGATTAGTGTCTAAGGCATCAAACCTACTCTTGAGATGGTCTCTGAACTCAAGTGGAATATACTCAAGGTCATACACGGGCTCTTGTTTACTTATTCTGATTTTCTTCAGTTTCAGTTTGAACCTGCATAGGAGCAGTTGATGGTCTGATGCACAATCAGCATCTGACTTTGTTCTGATTTTTGATATTGAGCTTTTCCATCATTTCTTTTCATGAATGTAGACAATTTGATTCCTATATGTTCCACTGGTGAATTCCATATATGTAGTTGCTGTTTATATTGATAAAAAAATATATTTGCAGCCATGTGCAGTGGTACATCCCAGTAATCCCAGCGACTCATGTGGCGGAGGCGGGAGGATCGCAAGTTGGAGACCAGAGGTAGTCTGTGTAACTTAGTGAGACCCTGTCTCAAAAAGTGAAAAAACGGGCTGAGGGTGCAGTTCAGTGGTACAGCACTTGCAAAGCTTGCAAGCACAAGGCCCTGAGTTCAAACCCCAGGACTGCAAATGTCAGTATCTGACTCAGAGCAACCCTACATACAACAGGGGAAACACTATTGTCAGTGCTTCTCTGCTTTTCATAGGGTTTTCAATGGCAGATTGACTTTTGAGAGTGGGTTGCTGGGTCCATCTCTCAAGCCTACAGCACCTGGTGTTCCCAGGTGGTCTCCCATGCAAGGACTAACTAAGCCTGACCCTGCTTAGCTTCGGAGATCTGACGGGATCGGGTGCCACAGGGCTACGAGTACAGGATATATATATATATAGTTGTTGTTGTTGTTAGGTGCCATCGAGTTGGTATCCGACTCATAGCAACCCCCATAGGGTTTTCAATGGCTGACTGTTTCGGGATTGCCTTGGGAGTGGATTCCCAGGTCCTTCTCCCATTTTTGCAGTGCTGGGAATTGAACTCGGGACCTCAGAGTCTGCAGCGCAGTGCTCTACCAACTGAGCTAAATCCCAGCCCCCCCACACATACATTATATATATTTGAATGAATGAAATGGTCATTAGTCTGTCAAAATTCTATCATGTGATCTCCAACATTATTTCTGTCACCAAGGCCATATTTTCCAAATATTAAGCCCTCTTCTTTGTTCCCAAGTTCTGAATTCCAATCACTGGTAATTTTTAGTACATCTTGATTGCTTGTTTGATCTATTTCAAATCACAGAAGCTGGAAAAAATCTTCCTTTTCTTCATTTGTGGCCTTAGTGGTAGGTGTGTAAATTTGAATCATAGTCATATTAACTGGCCTTTCTTGTAGGCATATGAATATTATTTATCACGGATAGCATTGTATTTCAGGACAGATCTTTAGATCTTGCAAGCTCTGCAAGTGCTGGACCACTGAGCTGCACCCTCAGCCCATCTTTTTTTTTTACTTTTTGAGACAGGGTTTCACTAAGTTACACAAACTGCCTCTGGTCTCAAACTTGTGATCCTCCTGTCTCCACCTCCTGAGCCACTGGGATTACAGGCATGCGCCACTGTGCCCAGCTCTAGATGTCTTTTTTGATGATGAATGCAACTACTTTTCTCTTTAATCTATCATTCCTTGCATAGTAGACCATATCATTATCTGATTCACAATGGCCCATGCCAGTCCTTTTTAGCTCTGACACCTAGAATTTTGATATTTATGTTCATTTCCTTCTTCATGATTTTTAATTTTTCTAGATTCATACGATGTCCATTCTACTTCACAATTATTAATGGATGTTTATAGTTGTTCTTTCTCATTTTGAGTAGTGCCACACCAGCAAATGGACATCCTTAGAGCTTTACTCCTTTCCAGTTATTAAAGTGGACTGTACTTTCAGGTGACAACTCTTCCTCATTCTTCTTTTGAGTGTCTTCCAACCTAAGGGGCTCATTTTCCCACACTATATGGGACAGTGTTTATCTGCTATTCAGAGGGTTTTCAATGGCTGATTTTTTGGGAGTAGGTTAGACATGTCCTTCTCCCTAGCCTAGCTTAGTCTGGAAGCTCAGCTGAAACCTGTCTACCATGGGAGACCCTGATGGTATCTGTAATCCTGATGGCATAGCTTTCAGCATCACAGCAACATGCAAGTCCCCACAATATGGCAAACTGACAGATCAGTTGGAGACCAAACATTCCACACGTGCATCTGTGGAGGCATTGCATACTGAAGCTGTAACAGTCTCTGTATATAAAATTAAATCATCAACACTGAAAGATTTGTATTGACTGAAGTGAGGACAGCACCGTTGTGGTTCTCAGAGCCCTACATTCTTGTTACCTTTCCCTTTATTTCTTTGGCAGCCTTCCAGGCCTTCATACTACGCCTCCATCTTCATATTCCATGGTTTGTCAATAAAGTGTTAACCATTTTTTAAAATAAGGAGCATTTTGGTCTCTGTATAAGTTTGTTTGTCTAACATAAGCTTCAACAGATTATTGTGGTCATCTTTTAAACCTGACATTGTGAGTCACTAGAAACTTCTAGCCCTATAGCAAATGCATGACCACCTTACTCCTCCCTATTTGTTCAGCTTCAGGGCAGTAGATCAATAGCAAGAGTTGAATAATTTCTTAGATTTCTAAAAAAATTACTTATTTCCATATTAAGTATAATTTTTCAAACTGCTCACAGACTTTCCCTACCAAAAGAATCATCTTGTGAAATAAGTTATCTGTATCATACTTTTCTCCATATTTATCGTGCTTTTTCATACTGATCACAGTTTCCATATCACCACCAAAAAGGATTATACTGTAAAATAATTCTTATATAAAATAATTTTTAAAATGCTAAATTTTGCTCCCTTTAGACAAATATGAAACTCTCAATTTGCTGCTTAAGATCCTGCAAAAATCTATCCTTAACCACTATAACAATTTAGCATTTCATATTATTATTTTAATGTTTTCTAATCTCATTCTCTGCTATCTTATCATATTTGTTTTCTATCCATGCATTTGATTATTTTCTCATGATGTCTATTCTTACTGAACTTTCTCGATCTTCTAAATTGCCACTCGTCCTCTCAATTACATCTAGATTCTCTGAAAACTCTTATTTATCATTCAATAATTATATTCAAGAAAATATTTCTAAGTCTCCAAAGACAATGGAAAAGGAAATACATTCATAGTCTTTCCTTAACAACAACATTGATCCACATTGTATTTTACTTTATCTGTGTTTACATTTGTTTATTCAATTAGACTCTTCATTGTTTTTCTTATGTGGTGCATTTCAGTTATTATAGAAGTTGAAAAATACATTAAACTAAATAAGTTAAGCAATTAGTGCATTTTATCCTCAATTTTTATGTATTCAAATATATCAACATAGCCTCAAAAATATCTGTCTAAGCATTTTTGGTTTAAAAAGAAGAAAATATTTATTGACATTTAATATACACATGATAAACTATTGACTTAATGCATTAGACACTAATGATAGAAGACCAGATGAATTGTGGCATGACATGAAAGATATCATTCACAAGTAAAGCAAAAGGTTATTAACAAGACAGGCAAAAAAAGAAAAGACCAAATTACATGCCAAAAGAGACTATGAAACTTGCCCTTGAATATTTAGCAGCTAAATTGTAAAAGGAAGACATGATGGAGTTAAGGATTTAAACAGAACGTTTCAAAAGGCAGCTCGAGAAGACAAAGTCACACATTTTAATGACATGTGAAAAGAGGTGGAGACAGAAAACCAAAAGTGAAGAACATGCTCTGTTTTTCTCAAGCTTAAGGAATTGTAGAAAAAAATTCAAGCCTTGAGTGGCAATAGTGAAAGATTCTAGAGGGAAAATATTAAATGATGCAGGAAACATCAAAAGAAGACAGAAGGAATACACAGAGACATTAAACAAAAAAGAATTGGTGAATGATCAACCATTTCAAGAGGTTGTGTATGTTGAGGAACCAATGGTTTTGAAGGATGAGGTAGGAGCTGCCTTGAAGGAACTGGCATAACACAAGGCTCCAGGAATTGATGGAATACCAATAGAAATGTTTCAAGAAATAGATGCAACAATTGAGGTGCTAACTTGTTTATACCAAGAGATTTGGAAAACAGTTACCTTGTCGATTGACTGGAAGAGATTCATATTTGTGCCTATTCCCAAGAATACAGATCCAACAGAGTGGGGGAGTCATTGAACAATATCATTAATATCACATGCAAGCAAAATTTTACTAAAGATCATTCAAAAGCAACTGCAGTGGTATATAGACACGGAACTGCTTGAAAACCAAGCTGGATTCAGAGAAGCTTGGGGAACTAGTGACATCATTGCTAATGTCTGACGGATATTAGCTAAAAGCAGAGAATATCAGAAAGATGCCTATTTATGTTTTATTGACTATGCAAAGGCATTTGACTGTGTGGATAGTAACAAATTATGGATAACACTTCAAAGAATGGGAATACCAGAGCACCTAATTATACTCATGAGGAATCAGTGCATGGACTAGGAGACAATGGTTCTAACAGAAAAAGGAACCACTGCCTGGTTAAAAGTCAAGAAAGGCATGAGTCAGGGTTGTATCCTTTCACCATATTTCTTCAATCTCTATGCTGAACAAGTAACCCAAGAAACTGGACTTTTTGTAGAAGAATGTGGTATTATGATTGAAGGAAAACTCATTAACAACCTGCATTATACAGATGACAAAAATCTGCTTGCTGAAAGTGAAGAGGATTTGAAACATTTAGTGATGAAGATCAAAGAACATAGCCTTCAGTATGGCTTGTGACTCAACATCAACAAAACAAAAATCCTTACACCTGTGTCTGTATGCAACTTCAAGATAAATGGAGAAAAGATTGAGGTTGCCCAGGATTTTGCTTTACTTAGTCCTACAATCAACACCTGTGGAAATAGTGGTCAAAAAATCAAAAGATGCATTGCTTTGGGAAAAGGTGTGGCAAAAGATCTCTTTAAAGTGTTGAAAAGTAATGAAGTCACATTGAAGATGAAGATGAAATACCATGGCCCAACTCATGCCACGGTATGTTCAGTCACATCATATAGTTATTAAATCTGGACATTATACAAGGGAGACAGGAGAAGAATTGATGCTTTTGAATTATGGTGCTGGAGATGAATATTGAATAACCATGGACTACCAAAAGAACCAACAGATCTGTCTTAGAAGAAGTACAACCAGAGGGCTTCTTGGAAGCAAGGATAGCTAGACTTCATTGTACATATTTTGGACATGTAGTCAGGAGGGACCGATCCCTGGAGAAGGGCCTCATGTTTGGGCATGGCAGGTCAATGAATAAAAAGAAAACCCTCCATTAGATGGATTGACTATGTCTGCATCAGGCTTAAACATAAATAAAATCTTATGCCTGGCACAGTATCGGGGAGTGTTTCATACTGCTGTACATAGGATTGCTATGAGTTGGACCCAACTCGACAGGACCTAACAAGAAAAAAAAAAAAAAAACCCTGAAGTTTAAGCTTCTCTTTTTGATATTTTTAATGTTATCAACATAGCCTTTGGCTAATTGAGTGGATCATCAGTTAAAATTATTAAGATAATACTATTATATTTATTTTCCTGCAACTGTACCACTTTGTTGTTCAATCCTATCAGATTTTGGAAGGTAAGCAGGGTTGGACCTAGTTAGTAATTGGTTGGCAGACTGCCTGGGAACACCAGGGCCTAGCTGTAGGCATGGGAGAAGTACCTGGCAGCCTACGCCCCCTTAAAATATCATCCATAGAGAACCTTATGAATAGCAGAGAAACACTGATAATAGTGCCATGGGCATGACACAATGTCAGTGTTTCTTCTGTTGTACATAGAGTATTATGAGTTGGTACCAACTTTATAGCACCTAAGAATAACAACAATAACAACATTATGTTTATTCAGATAATATATCACTTAAATCCATACTTCCCCTGCCATCTATAGAGACTTTACTATTTGTAGCAGTATACTTTGTGGAGAGGATCCTCTTTAGAGATCTTTCTTTATTGGTTTGTCATACGGATGATGGTGCACAGTTTCTTCAATATATATATGTATATATTAATTTTTTGCATTGTTTCAATCACATTTTTCAAAAATAATATTCACTAGAACTACTAGGTCTCATTTGAAAATTTTATAAAAACAACTTATTCATCAATTTCTTGGGGATGCATTTTGCATAGAGAAGAAACCAAGCATAAAATTAATTCCAGCCTACATGCCCACTTTCAGAATTGAAAAAAATGAACATACATGAAAAATAATCAGATAGTCTGAACTAGGATGTTTGATTTTGTTATAGATAATGTCATTTGCTTTGTTTTTTTTTCATGGGTAAAAACTGCGTACTAAATGATGTCTAGTCCTGTAGGAGCTTCGGACTTTTAGAGGTTTTGTTATATCACCTGTCCATCCCCTACCTGTCTGTCAGCTTGTCATGCTATGGGGGCTTGTGCATTTCTGTGATGCTGAAAGCTATCCCACCAGGATTTCAAATACCAGCAGGGCCACCCATGGTGGACAGGTTTCAGCTGAGCTTCCAGACTAAGACAACCTAGGGAGAAGGACCCAGAGGCCCACTCCCTAATTAGCCATTGAAAACCTGAAGAATAGCAGAGCGGCACTGTCAAATATAGTGCCTGAAAATGAAAGCCCAGGCTGGAAATTATTCCAGAAACCACTGGGAAAGAGTTGTTTCCTCAAAATAGAGTAGACCTTAAAAATGGGAATGGAGTAAAGACCCTCCATTTGTTGATGTGGCACTACTCAAAATGAAAACAGTGACTACAACAATGATGTCAAATGTAAAAAGATTGTGCACATGGCACACTGTTGGGGAGTGTTTCATTACGTTGTACATAGTGTCACTATGAGTCACACCCAACTTGACAGCACCTAACAACAACAACAATATATTGTTCTCTGTTCTCTCTGTTCCCTCTGATGTGGTGAGCACGAGAAGGATGAATGAAAGAGGGAGGACAGAAATGGCAATATATGAAGGCTCTTTGATTCGCAAGTGGGAAAATAGGCAAGTCAGTGATAAAAAAAGAAAGTGGTTAGAAAATTGAACCTCCATTACAAAGAAAGAAAATTATTACTAGTCATGAAGTATAAATCACAAAAGGAATGCACTGTAGTCACAGAGCAAATAATAATATACCAACTGGCAGGATTGTAATTTTATCAAATTATATCTTAAGGATATGTCTAGGAAAGTTATGAGTTGAAATCCTAGCTAAGATGATTCATGATGTTTTCCCTCTATCATAAAAACCTGCATCTGACTCAAAATTGACTTTTTACAAATAAATAACTCGTCACACATTTCTTCCCTTTGGCCATTCTCTACCTAAATCTCAATCCTTGCCCATGTCTAGTTGGACTGAAGGTGCCAACTCCTGGCTGGAGCCTGGTTATATTACTGCTTGAGTCTTTGTCCTTGCCTCCTTTCTTTCCTCTCAGGGAGATTCTGTGCATGCTGTCTTTACCTCGTTACTCTGGCACTGTTCATAGCTGTGAAAGTAGATTTTTGATAACCTTTTCCTATAAATATATGTGAATTCTCTGAAACAGCTCTTTACTTTTCCTATTTTCCAGCTTCTACTAGGTATTTTAGAAAATCACTTCTACTGTAAATTATAAAAATATTGTTGTTGTTGTTGTTGTTAGGTGCCATCGAGTCGGTATCCGACCCATAGCGACCCTCATAGGGTTTTCAATGGCTGACTGTTTCGGGATTGCCTTGGGAGTGGATTGCCAGGCCCTTCTCCCATTTTTGCAGTGCTGGGAACTGAACTCGGGACCTCAGAGACTGCAGCGCAGTGCTCTACCCACTGAGCTAAATCCCAGCCCCCATAAAAATATAGGTACCTGAATTATAACTGAAAAACAAAACTACTTCTGGTAGAATAGAGGTTATCCAAATATTTACCAACTTTTCTTTGAAATTGTCTTGCTACTATATTCTTTCTTGATTTATGATACCAATAAATCCTCGTTTAGCCTCACTGTCCCTTAAACCAGAGATAGATTAATCACAGAAATTCATTCCTCCCTCACCTGTGGCAGAGGGTAGCCACTGAAAACAAAATCTCTATTTCTTTGTTGTTGTTGTTAGGTGCTGTCGAGTCGGTATCCGACTCATAGTGACCCTCTGTACAACAGGGGAAACACTATTGTCAGTGCTTCTCTGCTGCTCATAGGGTTTTCAATGGCAGATTGATTTTTGGGAGGGGATTGCCAGGTCCTTCTCCCAAGCCTACAGCTTCTGGTGTTCCCAGGTGGTCTCCCATCCAGGTACTAACCAGGACTGACCCTGCTTAGCTTCTGAGATCTGACAGGATCGGATGCCACAGGGCTACAGCTGCAGGCTCTATTTCTTTAGCATCTTCCATATCTGACCTTTTTTTCCCTTCCTCAAGAGCCTTGGACTATTGACTATGTTCAGGTTTTCATCTCTTGTTTTTACTATTAGTGTTTTCCTAATTGTTCCTGTCTCCTTTCTTGTCCCTTTCCTATCATTTTCCAGATTGTCATTAGAGTTGCATCTTTAAAACACAAATTAGATCAAGCCTTGCCTTTGCATACAATTCCTCAGTAGCCTCTCATTCTTCTAAACTTAAATCCAATGATCCTAGCATGGCATATAAAGGCCACTATAATTAATTCCCTGCTTTCCTGTCAGGGACAATTAAAATCTACTCTCCATTCTATATTGTGTGTTCCAGCAATGTCAGAATTCACCACACTGGTTCTTCCCTAAACAGAAATTTCCTCTGCATTTAATTGTCTTCTTACTCTCAACCCCACCCTACTTGTCTATGCATTTACAGTTAAGAGTAATATAACACCATTCTTATTTAATTGTTTTAGTATTTTCCCTTTTTGCTCATAATGACATTGCCTATTATTTTTAATTTCAAATATATACCATTATAATTATATTCCGGGTTAAATAGGCCTTTGTGAGCTAGCCTAGAAACCTTACCATTATTTATAAAGTTACTTCAATTAGAATAAAACCCACAAGTTCCAAATGACTGAGAAGCACATTATTGGAAGATAAACTTTTGGCAATTTTGGTCTCACTGGTTATATAACTAAATGAAAATAAGAACAGATCTCAAGGCAAGATTAACATGGTTTATAAATCATATGTTGCTAGTGAAAAGGACATAAGGGAATGAAGATACATCTATCTTTATTTAACCTTTTATAGTCTATGTCATGTGCTGATTATACACAACAAAAATCCCAAAATAGCAGAATTTGACTCTAAAGTTAAAAATATATCATTATGGAATTGCACAATTAACTGGAGGGCAAATGAAAGGAGCCAAATTTCTTACTGTTAGAGTGGGAGATTACAGATATGCAAGGGGAGAAGTATGTTCAGCTTAATATACATACAGATGGATGCATATAAAATTATATATGCTCATAAACCAATTTATACACATACTTTTTTGCTCTGTCAGCTGAGGAGGCTTAGGAACATTGATAGCCCAACAGCAATAAGCACATTTACACTCAGATCTTGGCCTATAATACCATTCTTTAATACAAGATACTAGAACTCTTCAGAGAATGCCTGACTCTGGGACTAGAAAAGGGAATATACCCACTGAACCTGTAACATCCTGTTGTGCCAAAAAGCAGGGGAGTACTCAAAAGCACCATGATGAGGGGGATGTGTCAAAGAGACAGAGGAGACAGCTGAAATATCTCCTAGTGGCCAAACCTACCACTATGTGAGTAACAAAATATTTAAATTAGTATTGGGTGGTAATACAGAGTATAAAAAAATCCATGAGTCCATAATGATTGATGAAGTAAATAATGGGAAAATAAATCTCATGTTTAGTTGAACCCCAAATAATTTATGTAGCCCTCAGGAATAGGGAGTATAACTCCTAATTTATTAAAGTGAGCTGTGCATAGTGACTTCCTTCCGAAGAGCATAGTTTGAAGAATGAGAAAAAAACAAGAGTAACTTTACAAGGTAAAAAGTTGGGAAACACCACCTCAAATGAGAAAATTTTAATATTAGCAATGATAAATTATGTTGATAATATTTACATTTCTTAAGATACAATGAGAATAGCACCTCATCCCTGTTGTTTTCCTCCTCAAACTCCATAAACTCTAGCCTAACACCAAAAAATGGTCAAACAATTCTCAATTGTGAGACATTCTATAAAATATCTGACCAACACTCAGAACCCTCAAGGTCATGGAAAGCAGGGAAAGTTTGAGAAATTGTAACAACTAAGAGTCCCTAAGATATCATGACTACTGCATTTAACTGGGCTCTTGGAACAAACAAGGGCATTAAATAAAAGATAAACTCTGTGAAATCAGAGAAGCACTGACAATAGTGCAAAGCATGGCACAGTGTTAGGGAGTGTTTCATTCTGTTGTACATAGAGTCACTGAGTTGGACCCTACTTGACAGCACCTAACAACAACAACAAGAAAATCTGCATAGAGTATGAACTTTAGTAGACAGTATGTACATCAATGTTAGTTCACTAGGATTTCTGTAAATGTACCAGAGTAAAGTGATATTAATAATAGGATAATTAGGGAAAGTCTCTCTAACTATAAATTTTGTACATTAAAAAATGTCTTGCAATTCTGTCCTTTATTTTCTTCATAGAAATTGTGACCTTACATTGTGTATTTCTGCCTAAATGAAACATGACCATATAAAAGTTGAACTTTTCATCTTTTAGAAAGAGCATTGCATTCATTTCTCCCGGACCACTTCCTTGTACATTTCTTAGATTGCCCTTATTGGCTTTGGAATGCAATTCTTCCTCATACTCGATATTGTTGGAGTATTCCTCTGACACATTTTGGTGAACAGACTTACAGTTTTCTATCTTCCTCAATGATTTTTTTAAAAATCAGCTATTAATTTTAACTTCATCATGTGTGTTCAGATGATCATGTGATTTCTGTTATCAAGTCTCTTGATATGTTGTATTATATTGATTGGTTTGCTTATGTTGAACCAGCCTTGCATCTGTGGAATGAAGTCTACCTAGTCATTTTTTTAAATTTTTTTCTCTGTGTTGCTATATTTGTTTCACAACAATTTTATTCCAGATTTTTGCCTTCAGGTTCATTAGGGAAATTGGTCTTTTAGTTTTCTTTCTTGTAGTGTTATTTTTTGGTTTTGGTATCAAGGTGATACTGGCTTCAAAGAATGATTCTGGAAGTATACCTTCCCTTTTGATTTCATAGAATAGTTTGATGAGCATAAGTGCTAATTCTTTTTTAAAGGCTGATAGAATATTTCTGTGAACTGGTCAGGAGCTGGGCTTTTCTTTTCTAGAAGATTCTTTATTATTGCCTTGATTTCATTTCTTGTTCTAGGTCTGTTTAATTTATTTATATCCTCTGGAATTAATTTTGATAGGTCATAATTTTTAAGAGTCTGCAGCTATAGCACTGTGGCCTCCGATCCCATCAGATCTTGGAAGCTAAGCAAGGTTGGGCCTGGTTAGTATATGGATGGGAGACCACCTGGGAACACCAGACACTGTAGGCTTAGGAGATGGACCTGGCAACCCCCTCCCAAAAATCAATCCGCCATTGAAAACCATATGAATAGCAGAGAAGCACTGACAGTAGTGTTTAGCCTGTTGTATGTAGGGTCACTATGAATTGGATACTGACTCGATAGCACCTAAAAACAACAACGATAATTTTTAAGGAATTCACCCATTTTTTTACTGTATTTTCAGGGATTTTTTGAGGGAGAGTTCAGTTTCTCAAAGCAATTCTCTGATAATCCTCTGTATTTCATTAGTATCTGTTGTTATGACCCCTTTTCTATCTCTAATTTTAATAATTTGGGTCTGTTCCCTCTCCTCACCTCTCATCTCATCTTTTCTCTTATCCTTCTCTCTCTGTCTCTCTTTTTCTCTCTTGATCTCCCCCCTTCTCATTTTTGGTTTGTCTAAGAGTTTATCAATCTTATCTTTTCAAAGAACCAACTCTCAGTTTCACTGACTCTCTGTATTATTATTTTTTACTTTTAGTTTCAGTTCTGCTGATTTCTACTTTGATCTGAATTATTTCTTTGTATATGCTACTTTTAGGGTTGGCTTCTTATTTTTCTAATGCCTTAAGGCATATCATTATTTATTTTGGCCTGCCCTCACTCTTTGATATAATCACTCATAGCTTTGATATTTTCCCTCATAGAACTGCCTCTGCTGTGTCTCAGTGGTTTGAATAGGTTGTGTTTTCATCATCATTTGATTGTAGGAACTTTTTAAATTTCTTTCTGAGTTCTTCAACGACCTATTGATCATTCCAAAGTCCAGTAATTAATTTCCATAATTAATGACATTCTTATACTTTTCCTTGCTATTGGTTTCTAGTTTTATTCCATTATGATAAGATACAAGGAATAGCCTCATTTTTTAAATTTGTTGAGGCTAGTTTTTTTAACTAGAATGTGGTCTATTTTAGAAAAAAGTTCCATGTGTTTCTGGGAAGAATATGTATTCTGCTTCTGTTGGGTGGAATATTCTACAGACATTTGTTAAGTCTAGTTGGTCTATGGTATTAAGTCCATATTTATTGATTTTTTGAAAAAGGAAATTTATTTTTAAAGAGAAATGTTAATAAACTGTGTGTATTCTCTAGTGCTTTGATTATTTCCTCCTATGAAGAATTTTTTCATTGAGGGCCCACCAAAAGTAATTGTAGTCAGCATTTTTCTTGTCTTATACCTGATATTATTGTTCTTTTTTAAATAAAAAAGATATTTGAAATTAATAATAGCATTTTATGGAGAATAGAGGATGAATGAGTCACCATAATTTTTTTCCTTTTCTTAAAAAGCTTATTTAATTTTTAACATTCAACTGAGAAAATTACAAAAAGATAGAAGGGAAGTTTGGTTATGTATATTCTGGCAAGTCACTTGCAAAATAAAAGAGCCATTTGCAGATATTTTTAAACACATATTAATAGTCTACTTAGCCTAGTCCTTTTGAACATTTGTTAACAACTAGATTCTTTGTTTCTTATTCCAGTGATGTTTAACATTTGAAACCCAATGAATAAATGAGAAATCCTTGTTTATTCAATATTATCATTTCCTAGAGGATATATGAGAAATATTTATTAAGAAATAATCAAAAGATCTTGGAGACTCTTTGTATGACATTGACTCTTCAATATATTTTGACTGTTTCATGAAGAGACTAAAAGGACATTATGATCTACAATAATGGCTAGTAAATATCCTTTCATTGATTCTGCTTTAATTCAAACTCTTTTCAGGTAAACATGAATGAGACAAAGCATATGTCTCCTGGGTGGTGATTAAAATTATCTGGACTCAAAATATTCTTTATCTACCTTTAGGAAAATAATTTTACATATTCCAAAGATACAGGTTTCTGATTTGAGGAATGACCCATCATTGGCATTTATTTTCCTTGCAAGGAAGATTATCATTTGTAACCATGATTGAGTCATATTTCACTGGCAATAATAGTAAATCACTAAATGATGGATTCTGGATAGTAATGTGAATGTAATTTGATTGTTTCAATAGGTCAGACTTTGTTACTTGTCTTCAGGTTTACTGAGGTATAACTGCAAAATTGTATGATCTGATATGGTATGCATTTATTTTGTGAAATGATTACCATGATGAATATAGTTTGCATATGTTATCTCACCATGCTGATGACATCTCATGAACTTATTCTTCTTGTAACTAAAATTTTGTACACTTTGACCAACAGTCTCCTTTTTCCCTTGATCCTTGTGCTTTGCACCCACCATTCCACTCTTTGTTTCTATGAGTTTAACTTTTTTAGATTCCAAATATAAATCCCTCAAAGTTTGTCCATATGTTGCAAATGTCAAAATTTCCTTTCTTTTTTATGGCAAAATAATGTACCATTGTATATATACAATAGATGGTCACAGAACATGATCCAATTTCTCTGACAAAATTCAAAATGAGACTTTAAGTTTTTGGGAAAAAGATCAACCAGAGCTAAAACATATTCACATAAATAAACTTGCTGTTTTTTTTTCTTCATCTGTGGGCAGATAGTTTTCAGAAAGAAAAAAAATTATCAAATATATGTATATAACCTTCCTTGCCATGCTCAATTCTTGTTCAGAACTCAGTATACCACTATATTGACATAGGTTTTAGAGTAGCAAAATTTAACATCTATTTTAAGAAGTCCAGTAGATTTTTGAGGTTTCATCCTCTGTGTCCTCTGTAGCATTATCACTGTTGATTCAGGCTTCTTAAAACATTCTATTCTTTCTTTAGTGTAGACAATATTATGATTTCTCTTGGTCCTGTCTTGTTTGTTCAACACTCTTTTGGCTTCTGGTCCATATTTTAATCTCTCTTATTTTATAATTTTCTTATGTAAATCATGCACATGGTAACAATCTGTATGCCATTGACTCCTAAAACCCTATCACCAGCTCCAAAATCTCTCCCATATTCTAGACATATTACTTTCATCCACTTCTTGCATGTTCCTTAGGTACAAAACAAATTTGTTACATACACTCCTGCTCTTTCAACTTCTAACCATTCCCTGTATCTTTAAGAGCACAAAGATTCTCTAAGCATCTACCATGGTTCCCAAGAACTCCCATGATGTTCCTTCATGGATTCCTGCCCCCCACCCACCATTGCATTAGATTTGTCCTCAAGTCCTCTCAATTCTTACTCCAAAATATTTCAAGTTAACTAAGTTAGGACTCTAATTAGAAGAACAGTTCCTGACCCACTAACCCATTACAGTAGAGGTAAGAAAGAAAAGAAGATAGATTAGCTACAATTCTCCCCTCCTATCCCATCATCCCTCCTTGCTTAAAGGTAATTCATGTCTTCATATACCTTATTGGGTAAAATTCAAAACTGCTAACAAAGTATGTTCTTATTACCCAGGTATTTTCCTAATATTCATTCAGTTCTGTTGATTAACTTGATATTTTTGAAAATGCCATGCACTCCTATATTATTACATCTGGATTAAGTCCACTTTCATCCCCCTAAATGTCCTTTGCATTTTCATTTTGAAAACTCCTCTTTATTTTTGCTAATTCCCTCTTCCTGGAGCTTCCTGTGACAGCACACAGATATCATTTCCTGTTTTGTGTTTCCATGCCTTTAAATTTACATGTCTCCCATACTTCTTCCTTAGTAGACATTGCTTGCTACTCCATCTGTCTATCTGCCTGCTACTTTTTGAGCTCCTCAGAGATGGAGATTGTTAGACACTTAGCATATTTACTGGCATAAAATTGACATTGAAAAATGTTTGGTAAACAAATAAATGATTTATCTAAAGAATATCCATGATGGATAACTATAGAAATGAATTGATTCTTCAAATTCCTTTTATATCAACAGTTATCACATACAATTTTCTCATGGTTAAAATCACAGTTATCCATTTTCATCCTTTGTTGTTACATGAGATAAGTATTGCATTTGGTTTTATATTAGCCTCATACATAAAAACAAATGGTAAGGTCTTGATAAAGTATAATAACAATGACAATAACAACAAAAATAAATACTCCAGTGGAAATGTAGTTGCTGCTACAGGGAGTATAGAAGTTTCTGGTCATTGTAGGCTATAAACTCTGTAAAGCTAACAGTTTAGAAGCATTTTGCTTATCCATTCAGCAAATATTTATTGAGGGCATAAAGGAGGTATGACATGGACAATATATATTGAAGATGGATATAAAATCCTATATTTTCTTAAAGATCTCCCCTGGTGTTTAGTTATTAAGCTATGAGCAGGGTGCAGTCTTCTGTTACTCAAAATCAGTAACTGGCAAGTACCTGGAAAGTGTGATTCTACAATTATTTGTTGTTGTTGTTGTTGTTGTTAGGTGCAGTCCAGTCGGTATCCGACTCATAGCGACCCTCTGTACAACAGGGGAAACACGATTGTCAGTGCTTCTCTGCTGTTCATAGGGTTTTCAATGGCAGATTGATTTTTGGGAGGGGGTTGCCAGGTCCTTCTCCCAAGCCTACAGCTTCTGGTGTTCCCAGGCAGTCTCCCATCCAGGTACTAACCAGGCCCGACCCTGCTTAGCTTCCGAGATCTGACGGGATCGGATGCCACAGGGCTA
>VMDO01018068.1:0-43174 GCA_007922755.1 Pedetes capensis
TCTCTCTCTCTCTCTCTCTCTCTCTGTCTCTCCCCCCCCCCGTCTCTTTTTGTTTGTGGTCCTGGGGGTTGAACCCAGGGCCTCTCGCTTGCATGCTCTCCAACTGCTAGACCACTGAGCTGCACTCTCAGCCCAATTTTTTTTTCTTTTCTTTTTTTTTACTTTTTGAGACAGTGTCTCGCTAAGTTACACAGACTGCCTCTGGTGTGGAACTTGCGATTCTCCTGCCCGTGCCTCCCGAGCCGCTGGCATTACAGGCGTGGGCCACCGTGCCTGGCCATGAGCCTGTGCCTCAATCCTGTCTCAGAGAAGCATCCTGGTGTGGGCTGAATAGTCTCAAGTAACCCGAGCTTCCGCTTCAACCTGGGTGCAGCCTCTGCCTCCTTCCTAGTCCTCTGCAGCAGGTGTGCCTCTGTCGAGCTCTGAGGCTGAGTTTTCGCAGCCCTCACTTCTTGGATGTTCACCACTGAGATCAGAGGACTGAGAAATGGCTTTCTCCCAGCTCTTTGTTCCCAACTTACACTGTCAGAGGGGCCTTCTCAAACTCGCAGCATGGTCCAGGTCCACTTGGTTAAGGGTCTTGTATCATAAACTATCACAGACATATGTTGTTGTTGTTGGGTCCCATCGAGTCGTATCCGACTCATAGCGACCCTCACAGGGTTTTCAATGGCAGATTGTTTCGGGATTGCCTTGGGAGCGGGTTGCCATGTCCTTCTGCCATTTTTGCGGTGCTGGGAATCGAACTCGGGACCTCAGAGACTGCAGAGTGATTCTGTACCAATTTAGCTAACTCCCAGCCTGCATCACAGACATACAGGTTGACTTTAAATATCTGCCTCCGGTTGACATCTCTCCTGCTGAGCACAAGAATAAGAACGTGTGAACTAACCGGAGGTGACTTCAAACAGGAAAGCGTGAGGCGTTCTCAGATTACCGGGTGCTGGCTGCTGGCCTTGAGAGCGGCACCCTGAGTCTAACGGGCTGTGCAGTGTGTGGAAGTGTTCTTGAGCCCGGCATGGTGGCGCAAACCAGTAACCCAAGTGACTCGGGAGGCAGAGGCAGGAAGATTGCAAGTTCGAAACCAGAGGCAGTCTGCATAATTCAATGAAACCCTGTCTCTAAATAGGAAATAAATTTGGCTGGGGGTGCATCTCAGTGGTAGAGCATTAGCAAGGCAAGCAACTGTGAGGCCCGCGATTCAATATCCAGTACTGCCACAAAAAAAAAAAAAAGAAAGAAAGAAAAGAAATTCCTCCTCCACCTCTTCCCAACTATGATCCCGTCCTAAGAAGGAGGGAAGGTGTATGGTGGGCAGGAAAGGACCAGAGGACCCCTGTGTGTCTGTGGGGGGAAGGGAGCACCTCCCCCACCATATCTCTGAGACCCTTTGGTCCACCCTGGCACCTCCCCCTCCAGATGTTACTCTCAGGGTGGTCCCTCACATTCTAGAGTCCCCCAGTACACCAAGGCACGAAGAAAGGCTGGAGGACGACTGTGTTTCTTACTGAGTGATTTCCACTTTCAAGCTGGGCGATGATGTATTTCTCATTGAGAAGTCTTCTAAAGTTTTGCCAAATATGTATGTGTCCCTTAAGTGTCAAGTGATTCTCAGGCCCTCCCTGTTAACCCACTCTTTTTCAGCACTGTGCCATCTGGCAAGGAACTGAGAGCAGCGTCTGCTGCCACCCTCTTGTACAGGTAGAATATTCCAAATAAGCCCCGGTTGGCTCCGTCTTGTAGCACATTAATCTTAATCGTTATACGAAGCTTGTGGGGCACTGCTTCTACAAGCCAAGCCATCATTGGCCATTAGGTATGAAGGGTCACAGGCGCAGCACAGGTTTTCCAGACAGTTGTGTATGTCACCCCTCGTTGCCACTCTTATGGCTGAAAGCATCGTATGAAGTAAGGCAGTATTTGTGCTCGTGTCAGAACACGTTGGGCAACTCTACAGAGTCCAGGACATAGGAAGGAAGCTTATTCATGATTCTTTTTTCTCTCTTCTTTTTTTAGCAGCACTGAGGGTTCAACCCAAGGTCTCGCTTGCATGCTTTGCAAGTGCTGGACCACTGAGCTGCACCCCCAGCCCATTCTTTTACCTTTTTGGGGCAAGGTCTTGCTAAGTCATTCAGACTGTCTTCCGGCCTGGAACTTGAGATCCTCCCGCTTCTGCCTCTGGAGCCACCGCCTCTGGCGGGTTATTAATGATTCTATTGTGAAAGACTCTGTGAGAGGCAGCAACAAGAGTGCCTGTTGTTTTGCCATTTTCACAGATTGCAAGGCTTTGTGTTGGACGGAACCCTCTTCATGGTGGTCTAAAAGTATCAGCACAGATAGGTCTACATAAAAATTACTCATTATTTATTTTTTCAATCTTTCATTCGGTACTGTTGGGTGTTGAGACTAGGGTCTTGCCCATTCTAGACAAGCACTCCAACGCTCAGGCCTACCCCAAGCCCCCTTTCTCATTTTATTTTGAGACAGAGTCTCTCCAAATTGTGCAGGCTACCTCTGGCCTCTAACCTGGTATCCTTCTGCCTTAGTCTCCTCAGGCGCTGTAATTGTAGGCATGCCCCCCAGTGCCCGGTGTAAAAATTTTCAACAAAGAATATGTTCTCTCCATACCCCCCAAATGACTAAAATATGCTGGAGTTGTTTTCCTGTTTTGTGTGCTGAGAGGGTCAGTCACTGAGTGTGGTTAGATTTAGGGAATCAGATGTAACTATAGAAACAGAGGTCAAAACGATGGGTAGTCCTATCGAACCTAGGAAATTCAAAGCGCTGGATTCTTCCCTGTTGTTGTGAGGTGCTGTTGAGTCGGGTCCCACTCCTAGTGACCCTCACAGGGTTTTCAGTGGCAGATTGTTGCAGGATTGCTTTTGGATTGGATTGCCACATACTTCTCCTGTTCCTGCAGTGCTGGGATGGAACTTTGGTCCTCAGAGATTGAGGAGCAGTGCTCTACCAACCGAGTTAAACCCTAGCCTGTGGATTCCTCCCTATAGCTACCAAAAGAGTCCTGCTGTTCTGTTTTCAACTTCTGACTTTCATAATTTTAAGACAATACATTTGAATCCATGACTTCTCAGCACCTAACTACAATAACAACAGCAACAACAACAGCAACAACAGCAATAACAACAACAACATTTTTAGTTATTTATTACAGCAGCGCCTGCAGCTGTAGCCCTGTGGCATCCAATCCTGTCAGATCTCAGAAGGTAAGCAGGTTTGGGCTTGCTTATTAGTTGGGTGGGAGACCGCCCTGGAACACCAGGTGCTGTAGGCTTGGGAGACCGTCCTGGCAACCCACTCCCAAAAATCAATCTGCCATTGAAAATCCTATGAATAGCTGAGAAGCACTGACAATAGTGTTTCGCATGTTGTATATAGAGTCACTATGTGTCGGATACTGACTTGCTGGCACCTATCAACAACAACTCCCACCCCCACCCCTTCAGGATGTTTCTAGAGAGAATTCACATGTGGATGGCACCATGCAATAGGCTAGGGACCCAAGGGGTAAAGGAGAAGGAAGAAACAAACCCATAAAATGGACAGAGTAAAACTCTTCTGGAGCAAAATATGTGCCACTAATTGCCACTGCATGTGGACATGAGGCTACAGTTCACTCAGCTTTGTGCACATCCAACACCAGAATTTCCAGGATGCTTCCAGACCTCAGCGCCAGGAGGAGACTCTTCAGGTTTCCAGTTCTTGGACGGAGAGGCTACCAGTCATCGGCAGTCATGGCTGCGGAACTACCTGCCTTCATATGGTGTAAGTTAATCCAATCATTCCCCCCACACACACACACACATTCTATTCTACTTCCTCTGGAGATTCCTGACTGATACAATAGTAAAATAGAGTCATTGCTTTTTTTTCCCCCAGGGCATTTCACATACTTTTCACATGTTCTACCATTTGTCTGCACTCCCTGCCCTTATTTTTTTAAGTTTTGAGACAGGGTCTCAAAGTTATACAGACTACCTCTGGCCTCAAACTTGTGATCCTCCTGCCTCATCCTCCTGAATCACTGACATAACAGGCATGTACCACCGCACCTGGCCAGAGTCCCTATTTAAAAAGTAAAAAACGAACAACAACAAAAAAAGGCTAGCTGCAAATCATGCAAAAAACCCTCTCTTAGAAATAAAGTTGGCAAAAACTGGCATGGAGCTTCATGTTTCCTTGTCCAGGTACTCTGGTGTGTATTTTTCTGGCTAGCTTACAAGTGAAACCAGTACAAAGACAAGGCCCATGAAGCTGGAACCCCATGCTTAATCTAATATTATGATACTTGTGCATCCTGGGACTGGAGGCTCAGGCAGTCTACTCAGCATGGACCCTCTCTTTATGGCTATTCTTAGGCACAGGTCATAGGCAAAATGTGACCCAAGTCATGAAAGCCCAGGCAAAACTGACCAGACTTAGCATCCACAGCAAGAATCTTCTGGTGATATGATTCCTCATGCCTCTAAACCTCTACCTTGCAAAAGTGTGTGTTGTTTTCTTCCGTCTGCATAAAGGATAAGCAGATTTTAGAAGCTGTGAAGAAATAGTTGCCCCCTCTCTGATGAGATTTGCACAAAGAGGAAGAGCAAGAGTGTGTGTGTGTGTGTGTGTGTGTGTGTACACCACTGCCTTTGGCACTGCCTCTCTCTATGACCTGCAGCACAGGCTCAGCCTCATGAGGCCATGAAGCAGAGCCAGAGCATGCGCAGGAACCGGGTTGCACCTTCCAGGCAGACAGTTCTGCTCTGGATTACTTAGTCCTTTTCTTTCCTCAGCCTCAGCTGCCCTTTTTCAGACCAGTCCCAACAGTTCTTTTCTATATCTTTAAGAGTCTGATGGTTTCTTTGCACAGCTTAAATACGTAAATGTAACTACAACTTAAAAGTATTATCATGAAAAAAATGCCAGTCATCCTTGCTAAATTGGTTCCTTTTTAGAAGAGGCACTAACTTATCCATTTCTATTTGCTTTTTCCATCTCCAGCTCCAGCTGTGACTGATGGTGGGTTTCTCCCCATTCTTACTCTGCACTGTACTAGCATCCACTTGAATCCTGAGAAGACAGGCTACCATCTTCCTGAATTGGAAACGTGTATATCAGTGGAATTGTACAATGGGATAATTTTTTAAATTCTATGTTTTTATTTCTCCATTGCCCAGTAAACTTTGTAAGGTCAAAGACTTTGTGCTCTTTGCTCTTATTATATTTCTGGTGCCTGGTACACATGGTAAGTATTAGTAGTAATTATAGATGAAAAGATTTAGAGCTTTCTGACATAGATGGATGCCCATCTAAATGTTGATTTTATGATAGGGGGAGACTTTCTCCATGGAAATAAACCAGATGAATTCAAAAAGAAAAGAAATTTTGCTGCTAATTTCCACATCTCTATCACTTCCCTCCTTCCTCATTCTTCTCAATAAAGGGAAAAACTTCAAGTTCCTCCCACTTTCCATAGGGCCACAGATTGAATTCTTCTCTGGCATTATGGAGTTGTATAAAGTGTGATTTGAAAATGAAAAAAACTCTTTGAGTTGAATGTATTTGATTCTCCACAAACCAGGTGCAGTGAAGTCTATTCTTTCATCATGACACTCAGAAAATTTGGAAAGTCGATGAGAATGCAAACTCCTCCTCCTCCTCCTCCTCCTCATAATAATAATAATAATAATAATAATAATAATAATAATGACATAAATAATCCCTGACATTTGTAAAGTGTTAACAAAGTGACTTCACAAATTTGATCCTAAAAGCCATTTTATGAAGTAGGTAGGACAAATATGACTCCTTTACCTCATAGAGGCAGAAACAAAGACCAACTGAAGTAACACGACTTGTTCAAGATTGTACAGGTCAGCAGAAAAAGTGGACACTAGGTGTCCACTTGAAATCCCCTTTGCCTCATGGGAAATGGTAAACTCTAAGGTAATACACCATGGTCAGACAAGGATAGGAGAGAGTGATGGAAGGTGGAGAGTGAAGAGGAGGTAGGAAAGGAGAACTTCCCTCAAGGTTACCCTAAGATCAGTTTTAGGAAAAAGAATGTGTGGAACTGAGGATGTGAAAATAGATTCCTTTAAAACTTTCATGCCAACGACCCCCAGACTATCTTGGTGCACTCCCAGATGCAAGTAACTCTTGGTTTTAAGAGCTAGCTGAGTTTAAACTCATACCTGAACTGAACCCCAGTTTTTCATGGGTTTAAAGCCTTCATTTTGAGGGAAGGATTTGAGTTTTCCAAGTCCCCCCCACACCACTAGTACTTTAAACCATCATTGCTGTAAATTCAAATACGCAAGTGCAATTCCATAGGAGAGGTAATCTAGGAATTGTACATACTACTAGGGTATGGCCACTAAGGAGATCATGGTAAACTGTGCCTGGAAACAGTCTTGAAAGATACATAGAAAAGGGAAAGGTGGGAGAGGTAAGTAGAGGAAGAGGTGGTCTAGAGCTTGAGTCTTTCTTTCTGTTCTGTGTATGTTATGCTAACATAAACACAGGCTAGTGTTCTTCCTTATTTGCAAGAGGCATTCCCTGCTTGCAATTCTGGCACCTTCCCCTGAGCCTCCTTTGTTCAGCCCTAACGCAGAGCAGTACTATCAATAATATTCCTGTCCAGCACAGTGTCAGTCAGGACGTCCATTACAAGACCCAGAAGCTGAACAGCAGAAGTAGAAAAACTCTGTTTTAAATAGGTATCTGTAGCCAGACATGGTGGCTCACACCTGTAATCCCAGAAATTTGGGAGGTGGAGGCAGGAAGATCGCAAGTTCCAGGCCAGAGGCAGTTTGTATAATTTAGTGAAACCCTGTCTTAAAATAAAAAATTTAAAAATGGGATGAACCAATAACAAGAACTTGGACATATGGAAACCTTCAGATTTATTGTGCAAATGAAGTGTAATTTTAAAGCAGTTTCCAAAAAAAAAAAAAAAAAGAGCTAGCTGAGGATTTCTGAGGCCCTTCAGAGCATATCCTCAGAGGTTTCTCTGGGCCATGAGTGCCCAGGATGCTGGTGACCTGCAGAGATTGGAGAGCTACAAACCACAGAAGGTAGGACTCACCTAATACTGCTGGATGGAGCCTTTTACTTTCTCAGAGAACCTTGGACAGGCCTAAGCAACTGTGCTGAGTCTCCCTCCCAGTGCCCATTCTCAAGTGCACCTCTGAGGCACTGGATGAATCCAGCCCTTGCCCAGCTCCAGAATGAGGCAAGAATTAGAAGTGCCTGGAGAGAGACAAATCTCCCTGGAGAGAAAAAGGCCCCTGTGCTTCCCTGCTACATCATTTCAGGCTTCCCTGTGACCTCTGCCAGAGTCAGTTCCCAAAGGGGACTCTGCTGAGCCAGCTGAGTTGCTAGTGCCAACAGGCAGATAGGAGAGTTGGAGAAACAGAGAAATGCTTCCTAGGTGTTTTGGTTATTTCTATCCCCAGATGCTGCCAGATCTGAGGTTCCCACGATGCAACCAGCTTCATGGGTGGTGACTGATGTACCAAATGTTGGAGGTGTCGGAGCTGGGACATGTCCTCCTTTCCCCGGATAGCCCATGTTGTAGGGTGACATGGTCCCTCTGTTCCTCTCAACCCTGGTTCCTTCCACTCTCCTCATATGTTCATGATCACTGACCCGTGTGAGGTTTCCCTGACCCTTTCCTTCTTGCATAGCTGTGTCCGTTGCTTGAATCCACATTGTTAGTAAAGGCAGGCAGCAAAGAGAGAGGAGGAAGGCAAAGAAGCCAAGGAGAATGAGATGGCTTAGCAGTAACTTTGCATAACCGCTGAGTCACGGAGAGAACTTTTGTGGGGAGTCTTCAAATTAGGAGCAACTTCCTCCACATGGTCATCGCTGTGCCCACCTACCTGCTATTTGTTGTTTTTCAAGGAACAGAGAGAGGAGGGAGCAAGGAAAACATTTAAATCTCATGACAAAAACTAGGCCACAATTCGACTTTGTCTTTCTCTCCCCAACCCTGCCTGCTCATTCTCAGTTCTTATCCCATTCCTCTGAGAAGAGTGGACCACAATGATATACACTGGGCCTCTCTTCCTTAGTGGAAATGGAAGTGGCAAAGTGACAGCAGCAGGCTTGAACTGTGGCAGAGGCAACAAGGCAGTCAAAGAGGAGGAGCTCAAGGGATCTGAGTAAGCCAATTGGTTGAAGTGATGTCACTTTTTGCTGGAAGGGAGAAGGTGGAGATCTAGGTCTGGCATGAGCCTGCCTTGATCCACAGACATTCTCTTAGGCCTCAGCCAGGGCAAGCAATGGCATTCTGATCTCTGAGCCTTTGACTTCCAACTTCAGGCCTTAGAAATACACACCTGAGTGGCAAAGGACTGCTGTCCTCTGCTCTCCTAGCCTCTTTTTCATCCTTTGTTCAGCCCATATTCTCTACTAGCACAGAAACTAGAACATGAATCCATATCCCTGTGCCTGGTTCAGATCAGCTTTTGTCTCCGTAGATCAGTCTCCACCTATGGGGACTGTTGTTCACTTCTTTCCTCAGTCCCATGAATAAATATTGTGTCCATTTAGTACTTAGCCCCTGAGCTTTTGTGTGCCGTCTTCCCATGTGTCCTCGTAAAGGCCACAGAGTTCACGTCTCTTAGCTATGTGCTGGGGAAATGGGAGGCAGAAATGAAGTAAAATGACATACCTCCTTTTATCTCATTCTGCCATTTCATTCTCCATGGACACGTCTTCCCTGCTTTTTCTGAAAAGGTGAGAGCTATGGGAAATAGTGAGTGTTGCATGGAGAACAGGGCCATGGAAGACTTAGAGGGCTGAAGAGAGAAGAACAGGTATGGGTGAGTTAGCCAGGAGCCCTGACTTCTAAATCCTGTTCCACAACTTTGGAATGAGAATGTACTTCTTCCAATAACAGTGACTCCAACTTTCTTCCTGCTTATGCTCAGACACATCTAAACACAATCAGTTCCTGCCTTTGATCTTCAACAACTGATATCTCAAATAAGACACATATTCCCTGTTTGTAACCCTTTCTGGGAATGAGGCCACTGTAAATGAGGACCTGCATGATGAGCTTTGATGACAGGTTTTATAAAACGGGTTGACAGCTTTGTAAAAATGAAGTGGTCTTTTGCTGACCCACTTTCATGGACTTAGCTGAAAGTCATGAATGGCAGTAACTACTGGCTCCATTGATATAATAATTCCTGGAATTTTTAAATTAATCATTTCTGAAAGCTCCATAAATAAATAAATGCCTTTTGAATGGTGGTCATGATGGCAGCTATCTATAATGCAAGCAAACATGGATTCACACAGAGTGGGGCTCTCTGTAGGAAGTCCAGTTTCCCCTTCTTAGTTCCAAGGGTACCATCTCAGTTCTAGAAGGGATGATATGGTGGTCAGCCTTGAAGGCTTGGCAAATATGAGATCATTTTCTGCCAGGTCGATTTCTCCTTGTGGTTCAGCTCTTTCATTCTTTTTGCAGTATTCTATGAAGTCACCTTTTTCATGTTCATTAGTTCGAGGGTACACCTAATAGCATAAATACTGAACTCAAAAATTCTACCCCCAGCCACCACCTCCCATCCATTCAGGCATCTCAAGTGGATGGGTTTTGTATACTCTGGTTGTGTTACTAAGGAGTAGTGTATCTAGTTGAATTGGGACCTTTCCTCATTTTTAACGCCGACTTGAGAGGTACATCTGCAGAAAGGAATGTCATTCCATAAGATCATCCCTTTGACCAGAATTAGCAGGTTTAAAAACAAGCTGGAAATGATGGAAAACACATTATGTAAGTATGTTTAAAAGGTGAACAGATTTATTTTGTAGATAACAAGATGAAAGATGAAGAATGTTCCAAACATTTATTGAACATCTACAGTAGCCAGTCACTGTACTGTGAATGCTTACATGTGTGTCTCATTTAATCTTCACAGTATATCTGAGGTAGGAATTATTATCCCCATTTTGCAAATTTGAACACAGCCTCAGAAAGGTCTCTTGGTGGAAAAAATATCTGAAAGCATCTGTTCCAAAAAAGCGGACATTGGCCACTTCTGGGCAGTGTGACATCAAAAAACCTTGGTTTAACATTTAAACTTAATAAGAAACATGTCATTTTCATTAGAAAGGAAAATTTTCTGAAATATTAAATATATGTATATAAGCCTTGGCCAACAGCATAAACCAAACTTTAACATAGAGATAAATCCATGTCATCTCACTTCCTTTGATATCACATTATCTTTGTTAAGAGATAATTACTTTGGCCAATGGAGAAAGAAGAAAAATCAACATCAAAAATGTTTCCATATAGTCTAGTTCTGATTAGAACCATAACTATAAGCCACATGTCTTACTTAGCTTGGATACTGATGGATGTTCTTTTCTGGTATCAAATGTGCACCAAGACTAAGAGGCCACATAGGGCTCTCTTTGCTATTACAAGTAAATTAAATGCTCAAATCTTCCTACAGAACACTTAAGTGTATAGGGATAAGACTGAGCAGCCAAAAAATGGACCACCTTTTAGGTCTAGGAGCAGTATGGCACCAATTTGAAAGCCTTCAGTTCACATAACACCACAAAAGCCCATTTCACCACCTCTGTTCTATGCTTTCTACAAATAGACAGACACTGGGATGAGGGCCCAGATTGCCTGTCTCATAATATCATTCTCTAAGCCTGTGTTGAGAGGATCAGCAGAAGAGAAATCAAGTGTTTGCAAGGATCCTAGGTCTGAGTTGGCCTTCAGGCTTTTCTGTCTTACTTGAAATTCCTTGTCAGAAGACACTGTATTAGTGCGTACTCAGAAGAAAGACAACTAGAGTGGGGGCACGTCTCACAGGAAAAGCAGTGAATCCTCTTGTCCTATTCCAGAGTAAAGTTCCCTGAGCCCTGGGCTTGGTTGTCCATGGAGATTGAATCATAGCCATTGAACCTGTCCCAAGCTCAGTAATTTTCTCTGAACTCCCTTTGGGAAGCCTGAAATACTATTTTACATCTATCCTGAGAAAGAATGAAGAATGAAAGCAAGATTCACAGTCACGATACATTTGCTAAGCACCTGATACCTGAAGAATTTATGTCACTGAGAATGGAGAAGCTCTGAATAATCAGGTAAATACATATAAATAGATAGCTATAGATATAGCTGATACCCATATTTTCATTATTTTATTTATAAAATATTTACTAGGTATCAGTATTGTGCTAGGCACTGAAAATACAATGCTGAACAAGAAAGACAGTGCAGAATCCTTTTTGGGAAAAAGAACATATACCTCTCCTAATTTTCTGTTGATAGATTCCTATCATAATTTTGTATCACTGCTGTCACCTTGTATGGTGAATTTCCTTAGACTAGAGACACTGAATGTGCTTCTCTTCTCCTGTGGAGTTTCTGGTGTCTAAGAAGGCTGGATCGCCTGCTGAAGTTTCTTCTGCACATGCTACAAGAATAAGGTTGCTCACCTGTGTGGGTTCTCTGGTGTTTAATAAGGTGGGAGTTCTGAATGAATCTTTTCCCACACTCATTACACTTAAAGGGTTTCTCTCCTGTGTGAATTCTTTGGTGAGTATGTAGGTTTGTGTTATGGCTGAAGCTTTTCCCACACCATGAACATCTATATGGTTTTATTCCTTGGTGTGCCATGAAGTGCTTATTAAGATCTGAACTCCATCTAAACCTCCTATCACATTGTTGACATTTATAGGGTTTCTCTTCAGTGTGAATTCTCTGGTGCTTAATAAGGTCAGAACTAACTCTGAAGCTTTTCCCACATTCCTGACATTTAAAAGGTTTCTCTCCTGTGTGGCTTTTCCTGTGAATATCTGTAAGTTTTGGAAGCTCTTTTTTAGAAGTTGAAACTTTCTTCCTTTTCTTCCTTGGAAAAGTGCGACCTTGTTTCTGTACTCTACGTGTATCACTGTGATTTTCCTTGCCAGTTGTTTTCTGCACAACATTCATTCTGGTCTTATTTGATGAAGAAACAGATTTATGCTGATTGTTTCCAGTATCGTGTTTGAGCTTTAACCCTGTTAGAATAAACAAAAGAATCAGACATCTGTTTGCCAGGGCAACAACATTATAGGAATAGAGATAAAAGTCAACCATGGCTGTTTTTAAAACATACAGCAGCAAGTGATTTCTGGTCTAGTTTGGTCAAAATGGTACAGATCTATTTCTCCCTGATAATCCCTGATTGTCCTTTCTAGGCACAACAAGCCCATTAAATAATGTAAAAAGTAACCAAAAGAGAATTCTAAAAAGTGGTAAAAAGGAAAACCAGACTGGGACCCAGGAATGGAAGAACAATATAGGAAGGTATCTTATTTCCCAACACCCAGCAGAAGGCAATTCAGATCCAGATTTTCCAACCCTCAAACTATCAATAGAAGGCTGCCTGGGTAGGCTTATTCCTTCCCCAGACTGAAAAGGAAATCTTCTGACAACAACTGGCAAAAGGGATCAAGCCTGGGATCTGTCAACAGTAAGCTGCCTGGAGAGGTACTTGCCTTCATA
Organism: Pedetes capensis; assembly: GCA_007922755.1. Lineage (NCBI taxonomy): Eukaryota > Metazoa > Chordata > Mammalia > Rodentia > Pedetidae > Pedetes > Pedetes capensis. The sequence continues at coordinate 12,524 of VMDO01018068.1, forward strand.
CTAAGCTGGGGACTCTGCCCAAGCTCAGCTGACAGACACCAAGGTGTACAAGAAAAACCAGTAATAAAGACCCAGGCTCATCAAGGGAAATGAACAAGAAGCCTCTTAAATACCATAGACATGAGATGTCCTCCCTTTAACAGGCAACACCAAAGAGAAGAGGAAGAACTGGAACGAGGGACTCAGCTATATCAAATGGCCAGACCTATGGAGACTCTTCATCCCCACAGGTCTGAGACTCCTCTTCTCCAATGAGAGACACCCTGGCCTAGGGAAATGCCATCCTCACCCTCAGATAGCACCAGCCAGGATCCATGGGAGACCCAGCAGTATCAGAGAAACCAAACAGATCAAATTAAAATCATAAGGTCTCTGAAATTAAGCTATCATTGGAAGTATAGCCCATAAATGTAATAGAGAATCAGCATGCTAAACTAAAACAGGATGACTGACTGCTAAAATAAAATATTTAAATAGGACCCAGACTCTCCTAACATAATAGATAAAGTGATCAGGATACAATAGAAAATCATTCATCAGACCAAGAATCAAGAAAATCAGAACTTGAGTGAGAAAGGGATATCTGATAAAAATGTAATCAAATTAGAAATCAACAGAAACAGGAAAATCTAAAAGCATGGAAATGAAATAATATATCTTAATCCATGATTTAAGGAAAATTCTCAAAAGAAATTTAAAAATATTTAGAGCTGAATGGAAATCAAATATGTCAAAATATATGGAATGTAATTAAAGAAATGATCAGGGGAAAATCTGTAGCCCTAAGTACATACAATAGAAAAGAAGATCCAAAACCAATAATCTAAGTTCTTACCTCAAAAAACTAGAAAAAAGGAAAATAAGCCCAAGGCAGGTTGAAAGGAAAAAATAATAAAGAGCCTAAATTGTAACCAAATGAAAAGCTTGTTCTTCGAAAATATTAATAACTTTGGTAGACTGCTATTGGGACTGACAAAAATAAGGAAAGACACAAATCACCAATATCAAGAATAAAACAGGACTGGGCATCATGGCACATGTCTGTAATCCAAGCACCTGGGTGGCTGAGGTAGGAGGTTAATGAGTTTGATTCCAGCCTGGACTACATAGCGAGACCCTGTCACAAAAAACAACAATAAATAAATAATAAATAAATAAATAAATAAATAAATAATAGGGCATACCACAACATATTCTGTAGCAATTAAAAGGATTATAAGGAACTATTATGAACTTTGTTTATGGATTTTAAAAGATAGTAGAAATGGACCAATTCCTCAAAAGCCACAATCTGCCAGATCTCTATATCCAAATGGTATCACTGGAGGATTCTACCAAACATTTAAAGAATTAACAACAATTGTATTACGCAATCTCTTCCAAAAAAGAAAACAGGAAGAAATACTTGTACACAAGTCATTTTTTTTGGCAGTACTTGAGAGTTGAACTTAGGGCCTTGCACATATTTTTCAAGTGCTCTTCCAATGGCCTGTATCAGAGTCCATTTTTGATTTTTTATCTTGAGACAGAATCTCGCTAAATTATACAGGCTGCCTCTGGCCTCAAACCTGCAATCTTCCTGCCTCAACCTCCTGAGTTGCTGGCATTAAGGCATGAGCCACTGCACCTAGCTGCAAGTAATTTTGATAATATCAATATTATACTGATATTAAAACCATACAAGGACAGTAGTAAAAAATAAAACTATAGACTAACATTTCCTGTGAATTTTAAAGCAAAAATCATCAACAAAATATTGACTAATTAAATCCAACAATGCATAATTATAGAAGAATTATATATCATGACCAACTGGGACTTATCACAGGTATTCAAGGCCAGTTCAACATTTGAAAATCAATCAACATAACCCACGATTTCAACAAACTCAAGGAGGAAGATCATGAGTTCCAAGCCAGTCAAGTCGGGGTTACATAACAAAACTTTCTCTCAGACAAAACAAAACAATAAGAGTAAAGGTGATGTGCTCCTGTCAACTGATAAAGAAAAAGCATTTGATGTAATCCCACATCTCCGCTCATGATAAAAGTATTCATAAAGTTAGAAATTATATCAACTTGATAAAATATCAAAAAAGACCCTGTGCTAACATCATACGTAATGGTGAAATACTGAATGCTTTCCCGCTCAAATTGGGAATAAGGCAAGGATATCTTCTCTCACTGCTCTGATTCAACATAGTACTAGAAGGTGGAGATCTTACAATATGGTAAGACAAAGAAATAAAAGGTATTGTGGATGATGTGATTGCCTATTTAGACAATCCCAAGAAATCTAAAAAAAAATCCTCTTGGCCAAGAATTGAGCCACATGCTTATAATCTCAGCACTCAGGAAGGTGAGGGAGGAGGATTAAGAGTTCCAGGCCAGGCTGGGCTATTAGAGTTTGAAGTTAACCTGGACTACATAATGACACCCTGTTTCAAAAAACCTCAAAATAACAACAATAACAAAAACTCTTGGAACTATTAAGTGATTTCAGTATGGTCATAAAATCCATGGCATTCATCTATAGTAACAATGAACATGCATAAACTGAAACTAAAAATAGTATTATTTGCAATTGTTTTAATGAAAATGAAAAGCGTACACATATACTTGACTGTGTGGATCATAACAAATTATGGGTAACACTTTGAAAAATGGGAATAGCAGAGCACCTATTGTACTCATGAGGAATCTGTACATGAATCAGGAGGAAGTTGTTCAAGCAGAACAAACAAAAACTGGGAAGGTGTGCGTCAGGGCTATATACTTTCACTGTATCGCTTCAATTTATATGCTGAGCAAATAATCCAAGAAGCTGGACTTTATGAGGAAGAATGCAGCATCAGGATTTGAGGAAGATGCATTAACAACCTGTGTTATGCGGATGATACAACGCTGCTTGCTGAAAATGAAGAGGATTTAAAACATTTACTGATGAAGATTAAAGAACATAGCCTTCAGTATGGACTGCAACTAAACATCAACAAAACCAAGATCCTTACAACTGGGTCAGTATGCAACTTCATAATAAATGGAGAAAAGATTGAAGTTGTCCATGATTTTGCTTTACTTGGCTCTACAGTCAACATTTGTGGAAGCAGCAATTAAGAAATGAAAAGACACATTGCTTTGGGAAAAGGTGTGGCAAAAGCTCTCTTTAGGGTATTGAAAAGTAAAGATGTCACATTGAAGACGAAGGTGCACCTGACTCGTGCCATGGTATTTTTAGTTGCATCATATGGTTGTGAAAGTTGGACATTGAACAAGGGAGACAGGAGAAGAATTGATGCTTTTGAATTATGGTGCTGGAGACGATTATTGAATATACCATGGACTGCCAAAAGAACCAACAGATCTGTCCTGGAAGAACTGCAACCAGAGTGCTTCTTGGAAGCAAGGATGTCTAGATTTCATCTTACGTATTTTGGACATGTAGTCAGAAAGGACCAATCCCTGGAGAAAGACATCATGTTTGGGAAAGTGGCAGGTCAACGAAAAAAAGGAAAACCCTCCACCAGATGGATTGACATAGCGTCTGCAACAATGGGCTTAAACATGAATAAGATTGTGTGCCTGGCACTGAATTGGGGAGTGCTTCAATCTGCTGTACATAGGGTCGCTATGAGCCAGACTCAACTCGACGGCACCTAACAACAACAACAACAGGCATATACTTAACAAAACATGTCAAGTATCTGTACACTGAAAATTATAAAAAGTTGATAGAGAAAGATGACCTAAATTAATAGAGACATGTTGTATACATGGAAGAATCAACATAGTCAAGATGTCAATCTTCCTCAAACTAATGTCTAAGTTTAATGTAATTTTTGGAAAAATCTCAAAGAAGTTTACTGTAGACACAGGTAAGTTTACTCTAAAATTTATATGGTAGGCACAGGCTGTATAATAGCTAAAAGAATCTTAATAAAGAAGAATAAAGTAGGAAAAATCATTCTGCCAAATGGATTAAGGCTTACTATACAGCTTCCCTCACGTGTCTGCCAGTTGTTGTGCTGTGGGGGCTTGCGGGTTGCTGTGATGCTGAAAGCTATGCTTCTGGTATTTCAGGTACCAGCAGGGCCACCCATGGTGGACAGGTTTCAGAGCTGAACATGCAGTTACCATATGAACCAGCAACTGCAGCCTTGAAGTATTTATCTTAGAGAAACCCTACACATAAACCTGTACATGAATGTTCATGGCAGTTTTAACCATAATAGCCCCAAAGTGAAGACAACAAAAGATACCTTTCAATGAGTGAATGTTTAAACAAACAGTGGTATGGAATGCTACTCAGCATTCAAAAAGGAACAAGCTACTGAGACATCCTACAACTTAGATAAATTTCTAGGGAATTATTCTAAATCAAAAAAGGTATTTCCAAAAAATTACACACTTTATGATTCAATTCTTACAACATTTTTTTGTGGTACTGGGGGTTAAATCCAGGGCCTCGCCCCTGCATGTTCTACAAGTGCTGGACAACTGAGCTACACCCTCAGTCCATTTTTTTACTTTTTGAGACAGGGTCTCAACATTTTAAGTTACGCAGATTGACTCTGGTCTTGAACTTGTGATCCTCCTGCCTCCGCCTCCCAAGCCACTGGGATTACAGGTGTGTGCCACCACACCTGGCTCTCTTATAACATTTTTCAAATGGCAAAGTTTTAGAAATGCAAAACAGATTAGTGATTGACATGGGTTAGTTGAGTATGGGAGGGAAGTGTGTGTGTGATTATAAAAGGGCAATAAGAGGTATCCTTGTGGTAATGAGCCTGTACAGTATTGTGACTATGGCTGTGAATACACATATGTACACACCTGATAAAACTGACACAAAACTAATATACACACAAATTAATTCAAGTAAAACTAGGGAAATCTGAATAAGATCAGTTGTTGTTGTTAGGTGCTGTCGAGTCCTGTCCAACTCATAGCGACCCTTACAGGGTTTTCCATGGCTGTTTGTTTCAGGATTGCCTCAGGAGTGGATTGCCACATCCTTCTCCCATTTTTGCGGTGCTGAGAATCAAACCTGGGACCTCAGAGACTGCAGAGCAGCACTCTACCAACTGAACTGAATCCCAGCCCCAAGATCAGTAGGTTGTATCAATATCAACATCCTGGCTGTGCTATAATACTTTTGCAAAAGTTATCATTGCAGGAAACAGGGTAATATGTACATGGATTCTCTTTGTGCTACATTTTAAATCTGCATGTGAATCTAAAATGGCCTCAATAGAAACTTCAAATTAAAAATACTAGTCAAGTGTGGTGGTGCATGCCTGTAATCTCATCACTCAGGAGGCCAAGACAGGAGGACTGAGAGTTGCAGGCCAGCCTGGGCTACATAGCAAGACCCTGTCTCAGCAAAAAATAAAAATCCAAACCCAAGAGCAACAAGAGAAGAATATTTTCTTTTTTAAAATTTTGTTCAGTACTGGGGGAGGTTGAACCCAGGGCCTTGTGCATGCTAGTCAAGTGCTCCAGCACTAAGCTGCACCTCAAGCCACCTCTTAATTTTCTGTATTTTGACACAGGTTCTAAATTGCACAAGCTGTCTGTGGCCTTAAGCTTGTGATCCTTCTGCCTCAGCCTCTTGAGTAACTGGAATTACAGATGTGTGCCCCGCAGGAGCAGATTCTTAAAATGTTAAGGCCCCATAAAGTTTCCTATCAAAGAATGTTTCTCTTCATCCCATGTATATACTAATTTGTAGGAAACTCCTCAAGACTGGCCTTGAACTCTTGGTGACCTGGGTACTATGGTTTTTATCCTTCCTTTAAATAGACTGCTTTAAAGTGCAACAGTAATGCTTTGAGAATAAAATCTTGAGGTCAAGAACTGTTGTCTTAATTGCAGACTATTTTCAGGAAGAGTAGATGACTCTTTTACATGTTTTTATCCCAAATGTTTAAGTGGGAAGAATCTCAAATCCAATGTGTTCTTTATACATTACTATGGATACGTATGGATATGCAAGGGGAGGCTAGGAACAAAAAACATAAGGAAGATAGACACAGATGATATGGGGAATAGGAATCCAGTGTTACTGAAGGTTGACTTGGTTAGCAGTGACAGTGGCTTAGACTAGGATGGTGAGAGTGGAATAGATTGAAACATGGTTGCATTCAGGATATGTTTGAAGGCAGAGCCACAAGGATTTGCTGATAGATCAGCTGTGGAGTATAATAAAGAGTCTGGAGTCAGGGGTGACTAGAGGTTTGTGGCCTGAGCAGTTGGGTAAATGGTGGTGCCTTTTTGAGAAGGGAAATATATAGCAAGAGTAAGACAGATCAAGTGTTCGATTTAGAATAAGGAGCTGAGACTGTATTTACAGTCCAGGTGATCTGGATATGCCTTTCCTTTCCCCACACCATAAAGTTGACAAAAATCAGCTACTAGAACACAGGGGCTGTCTTGCAGAGGTGCATTTTTCCATAAACTGAGAACACAACCTAGTACTCAACTTATACACAAAATGAAGAAAAAATCTTTACCTAAAGAGATGACAGTCTCATAGTTATCCTGCATTACATCATTGTACAAGGTCTTCTGAGCAGGGTCCAATAATGGCCACTCTTCTTCGGAAAAATACACGGCCACATCTTCAAAAGTCAACAAACTCTAAAGGAGAAAATGGGCCTTAGTTCAGTACTTGCCATGGCAAAAGCTGTCCTACCACCCATTTCTGAATTACATGGTAGGCTAGGAGCTGAAAAAATTAACAGGGCAAGATTTGGGAGGGGGAAAGTGAGATGACAGAAAGGAAGGAGCCAAGCAGATCGGTAAATAGCCTGGGAGGTACCCAATTCCCATTTCTATTGTGCCAAGCCTAGTTGCATGGAGGACATTTTAGGATAACACACCCCAGAACACCTGGGCAGTGTGGGTCTTGGCAGCAGGGAGAAGCAGAGACAAAGCTGCCTGAAAAAGCTGGAAAGTACAGCTCACCTGGGACTCAGGCAAGATGAGCTCAGATGCCATCTTCCAATCTTTGGTGCTTTTCTGCTCAGAAGGGGCTAAAATCTGTGGAGTATGCACAGCTGTGGGTGGAAAAGAGCCAGAGAAAATTTCTCTCTTGCCTGGTTATGAATTTCCTGAGCTGATTTCTAAACACATAACGTGGGGACACCTTCACTAAAGATGGATCACACTGACAAGCACGTGTGCGGTGTCTAGAAGTGATCATCTCACGGGAAATAGGAGCCAAATATCCACCATTCAGAACCAGGTCCCCAGATCACTATTTCCCCAGATTTCATGAAAGAAATCAGTAAGAGGAAATCTGTAAACAGATTAAACCTCATAAAATGCCATGAATTGTTCATTGAGCTGCACAAGAACTTGTTGTTGTTGCTAGGTGCTATCGAGTCGGTATCCAACTCATAGAGACCCTCATAGGGTTTTCAATGGCTGAGTGCTTCGGGATTGCCTTGGGAGTGGATTGCCAGGCCCTTCTCCCATTTTTGTGGTGCTGGGAATTGAACTTGGGGCCTCAGAGACTGCAGCGCAGCGCTCTACCCACCGAGCTAAATCCCAGCCTGCACAAGAACTAGAGGTGTCTTAAAATGAAGGACTCATGTCCTCTGATGTACAATAGGAAATGTGGGAGTTTTTTGTCTTTTTTTTTTCTTGGTGAATAATTTTCTTCACATTCTGCCACTTAACAGCCCATTTCTGATCTCAATTTCTCCTATAACTTACAGGGGTATGGTGGCCCCTCTATCCCTTGTTCCATCTTCCTCTTTCCTGTCAAGTTTCTAAGGATCAGAGACCATGGTAGGAGCACCAGGGTTCTGTGATTTGGAAACTTCTGTACCTCAGGCCAACTCTCACCAAAAATCCCCTACTGCACTCCCACCTGGAAAACATGGTAGCTGATAGCATGGCTGGGCACCTAGAGAATTCCCACAACACTCTAGCTCAATCAATTACGATCATAGCTCCCAGGAGAAAAGAATTATGATGAAGCTCCTCACCTCTTTTATATACAGGCTGGGTTTCTTTGTGAGTACAGCAGCCCAGCAGTTCTTGTAGTACCTGACATGTATTCCAACATTCTTTCTGGAACATACCCATTGGTTGGGGCTCTGCTGGCTTCCACTTGAAGCCTGAGGCCACTGCTGTTCCTGCCAAGAGCACTCCCTCCTTTCTCAGCTCAGGGGCTGTGACCTAGAAATAATCCCCATCCTCATTAGCACAGAACTTGTTTTGGCTTTGGGATGGTGGTGGAGAAAGGATCAGTAGTAGAGGCCAGACTCGGGAACTGTGTGACAGTAAATGAAGTAATAAAAAAGGTGAAGAGATATTATGTCACTATGTTTTCCTAAAGAACTATATGCAGAATCTGAGAAAATAAAGATAATGAGAAAAAAATCTGTGAATTTTTTCCAGCTCCCCAGCCTAGTAACCCCTACCCCTGCATCTACAGCCATAATTCAAGGCTGGGTGGACTGTCTGTTCTCAAATTGCCCTCATTGGCTTGCTTTCTTCACTTAGATCCCTGCCTTAGCAGATTTCCATCCTCACATTTTCTCTACAAGACAGGAAATTGAATTTAAAAGGGCTTCCTTCCAGCCAGAGTTTTTAATCTTCCTATAGCCAAGGAAGGATTTTATGGGGAAAGGGGTATGAAATGGAGGGAAAAAATGAGGGAAAACATGGGATCCAACTTCTCTCCATGACTGGGTCGCAATAAGACACCAAAAATACACTCTGCCCTATTTTGGAAATACGCTCTGCTCTACTTTTGTGGCAGTATTGGGAGGCTGAACCTAGGTTCCTAAGTAACGATGGCTGCCTCGGGCCTCAAACCCATGATCCTCCTGCCTCAGCCTCCTGAGTCGCTGGGATTATAGGCATGCGCCACTGTGCTGGCTCTGCCCTATTTTTTAAGGTGGGCTGCTGAGAAGACATAACGTGCTGCCATCTCCCAAGGCCATACCTTGGTTCCCCGACTCACTAGCAGCACCAAGGACAGACCTTTACAGCTCTTTTCTCCCAGCACAAGGCTGTGTGTTCCCACTACAGAAGACAACACCCCTCATCATCCTGAGTCCCTCCACTTATCTGGTGGCATTTTTCTTCTTTTAGTATCTTTGTTTCCATTTTTTGTCTTCCTCTGCATTCTCCTCGGAATTATTTGATCTCTACTTCTATTTGCTACCTTCTCTCTCCTTTGGTCTCTATATAAGTGCTATACATTTAAAAAAAATTCTACCACCCTCTTTCCCAAATCGTTCTTCCCTTTTATTTCTGTTTCTAGGAACAAGTCTTGTCTTTTTGGCCATCCCAGACTAGGCCCACCTCCCCCAATTCATCCTGGCCCTGAAAAAGGAAAAATGCATTTTTTCCCTCTAAGGGCATGAAAGACTCTGCCAGGATCTCTGAACCTTGAGGACTGACTTGGTGCATGACTGTGACTTCAGATCCTACCTGGTTATCCTAAAGGAACAAGAGAAGTATGACTTCATCTATCTCATTCTCTAATAACCCGGACATATCCACCTTTACCCTATTTCACCGTACATACAAGGAATCTTTCTTCTCACCTCATTCTGCGTTCCACCAGGTTCTCTCTGCAAGCGTTCTACCAGGACCACAGCCTGTTTGATGTTCTGTGGATGATGCTTCTGCACCCAATTCTGGGTCTCCCTGGGCAGAATGGTCAGGAACTGCTCTAGGACCAGCAGTTCCAAGATCTGCTCTTTTGAGTGGGTCTCTGGATTCAGCCACTGATGGCATAATTCCTGAAGTTGGCTGATAGCCTCTAGTGGTCCAGGTGCTTCATGGTAACGAAAGCTCCGGAAGTGCTGGCGAGCGCTCTCAGGACAAAGCTTTTCTATTTGTGGGCTGTATTTCTTACTCTGACTGGAGCTCTCTTTCACAGATTCCTTAGTCTCCCACACAGCCCCCATGTGGGGATTCAAGCATGTATCCGCCTTCAGCTCACTCATCATCATTTACTCTAGGAACAGTTTTACTCCTGTGTGCAACACTGATACCCCCCTGACGCCACCTCTGACAACTGAAGCCCCATCAGGTACAAAACCAATGAATGGCTCTTCTTCCCAAGGGCACTGAGAGAGAGAGAGAGAAAGAGATCAGGGAAAAAAAGTAGATGTCAAGAAGAAAGCCACATGCCACATATTCACTTGCTATTTATTAGAGAAAAATGAACAGAAGAGTTCCTGCTTCCCCTTTATCACCAACTATCAAGTATTAGAATACTTAGGATAATAGATTACTTTGGGGGCAATGTTTCTCTCCTTTTCTTTGTTGTTCAACATTGAAACAAAGCACAACTCAAGACAAACGTCCAACAATGCCCCCTCATCTTTTGTTTAACAGTTTAGGAAATGGCAGGTGAGAAAACAGGTACAATTACCCAAAAAGAACTCTGAGATTATCCAATACTTAATCTGTGTGTTTCCTGTCCAATCTTCACGAATAGGGCATATTTAAGTTTCTCTAAATTATAACGAGATAATTCCAGTGTTTTGCCTTTTTTTTTTTTTTTTTTTTTTTTTTTTTTGGCGGTACTGGGGTTTGAACCCAGGGCCTTGCCCCTGCATGCTCTGCAAGTGCTGAACCACTGAGCTGCACCCCCAGCCCATTTTTTTTTTTTACTTTTTGAGACAGGGTCTCACTAAGTTACACAGACTGCCTCTGGTCTTGAACTTGCGATCCTCCCGCCTCCGCCTCCCAAACCGCTGAGATTACAGGCGTGCGTCACCACACCTGGCCAGTATTTTGTCTTTAATTGGAGGAAAAATAACTTCTATGCCCCTTCATTTACTGAAGAAGATTGAAGGCTTTACTTCATGGACCATATGATATTCTCATTTCTGTTGTATTAATACTGAGAGGAAAACTAAGACAGCAAGATCAGAGAAGTAATTAGGGAAAAAGTAACTGAATTCATCTCGACAAATGTCCCCCCAGTAATAAACCAGATCATCAACATTGGGCAGGGGTGGTACACCTCTCTATAAGACTTATAAAGGGCACTGTGCTTATATGTACCTGTGTATTAAATTTTTGTTTACTTTAACTTGTTGTTGTTGTTGTTGTTAGGTGCTGTTGAGTCGTGTCTGACTCATAGCAACCCTTATAGGGTTTTCAATGGCTGACTGTTTAGGGATTGCCTTGGGAGTGGATTGCCAGGTCCTTCTCCCATTTTTGCGGTGCTGGGAATCGAACTCGGGACCTCAGAGACTGCAGAGCAGTGCTCTACCAACTGAGCTAAATCCCAGCTTTACTTTAACTGGAAAAACTTATAACTGGCCTTTGTTTACAAGATATACACATGTCAGATTATAAAACAAAGAGAGGAAGAGAACTGGTGATAATTAATGTTCTTATAGACAGGAAGGGTACAAGTAAGGCTAACACTTTTCCTGACTTTACATTGCCTCTAGATACTGCTTTACATGAATTCTCAAAGCTGAGGATAGTATTGATAGATTTTCTTCGAGGCCTTCGAGTAAAAATAGTATCCTCTTTCGGAGGATGTCACAGGCATTCATAGAAATGGTTGGCTCCTTGTCCATCCAGACTCAGGAAGTGTAGGGACACTTCCTAGATTTTTATGTCAGCAGAAGCCAGTATCTTTGAGGCTGAAAGGGACCTTTCTCCAGTAATGTGATTATAAACCAGTGGAAACTGGGAGGATTCTCTCGGTGAAGTGGTGGACATGACTGCCCCAGTCCCTATCATCCATTTGCCACACCACCTAAATAGAGACATCGACAGCAACTTGGCTTGTGAACAGCCTAGTGGATTACATTTGCATATAGAGTACAAGAAGGTCGCTTTTGGAGATATTATAAGTGGCTAAAGGAGCCTGCCTCTAGGCCTTGCTGAGGACAGGTCCCGCCCGCTCCCTGTCGACCTGCCGCCTCGCAGCGATGCCACTCATTGCGTACTGAAAAATGCTGCCACCCATCCCCCGCCCCGACTCGCCGCCACGCGGCAGCCCCAAAAGGTGCAACTGGCAGCAGCGGCCCGGAATCTCTCCGGAGCTCCCCAAGCGAATCGAAAGGGAAAATCGGCTTAGGTTACCTCCAGTCAACTCTGGCTTTCAAGAACGCCACTTCCCTTTTCCTCAGCTCGACCATAAAGTCGCCACGCCTCCCCGCGGCTGTGCCAAAGGAACCTCCGCGCCCGCGCCACTAGAGGAGATGTCAAGAAAGCGAGCGATAATTGGCGAGTGACGCTCCCAGATTTCGGGAGTGCGGGGGCCTTGGAAAATCAGTTCTCCACCCAAACCCCTCACCTCCCCAACACCGCACCTCACTTTGCGACTCCTGGCTCGAGGTCTGGGGACCGAACCCCAACCGGAAAAGGAAAGATGTGTTTCCGGTGACTTCGTGACTGCCACGCCCAGGAATCTCCCGCCCTCTACCTGTGAGGCGTCCGCCTAGCGAAGTCAGGAACTGCCTAGGGGGTCCTTTGCGTTCGGGAAGAGCGGGCCTCCTACGCCAGTTTGGCGTGGAGTGCAAGCAAGAGTCAATGCTCCCGGCTCTCCCAGGCTGCTGGAAGCCTGGAGGAGCCTCACAAATGGTTCACCGCCTAGGTGTGACGTACCTTACAGACTCCTGGTGCCACGGTCACTTATCCCGATTTGTGAGGTGTTGCGTGTCTGGATTGTGCCTGCTGGCGTACTGGCGACTCGATGCCCTTTCTGCCAAGGGTCATGGAAGAGTGGGGCTCAGGAGGTTGCAGCCACCCCTGAACTCTGGTACACCTGCTCTGCTTTCAGCCTGCCAGAGTCCCAGCCAAAGAGTTTGATCTGTCCTCACTAGTCTTGTCAGGACACTCCTTGAGTAAGACAGTTTGGTCTTCGTTAGGTGCCTTGTTAGATCACGGAAAACATTCCCTTACTCAAAATTTAAACAACAACAACAAAAAAGTTTGCTGGGGCTAGGTGTAGTGGCGCCCGCCAGTAATCCCAGCGGCTCGGGAGGTGGAGGCAGGAGGATCGCAAGTTCGAGACCAGAGGTAGTCTGCGTAATTTAGCGAGACTCTGTCTCAGAAAAAAAAAAAGGGGGGGGGGAGCTGGGCGCGGTGGCACACGCCTGCACACCTGTAATCCCAGTGGCTGGGGAGGCGGAGGCAGGAGCATCGCAAGTTCAAGACCAGAGGCAGTCTGTATAATTTAGCAAGACCCTGTCTCAGAAAATAAAAAAACCTACAAAATGGGCTGGGGGTGCAGCTCAGTGGTCCAGGCCCTGGGTTCAACCCCTAGTACTGAAAAAAAAAAAAAAAGGGCTGAGGGTGCAGCTTAGTGGTCAAGCACTTGCAAAGCATGCAAGCAAGAGGCCCTGGGTTCAACCCCCAGTACTGTAATAAATAAATAAATAAATAAATAAAATTAAATAAAAATTAAAATTGAAAATGGTCTGTGGGCCCTGAAGCTCAGTGGTAGATCACTTGGAAAATATGTGCAAAGCCCTGCATTCGACCGCTACAGTACCGGAAGAAAAATTAAAAATAAAACTAAAACGTTTTTCTGGTTTCTTAGCATGTGCTTCCCAAATATCTTGTTTTATTCTTATTATGTAGATTTTAACCTTTGGGGGTACATCCTACTTGTATTTCTCTTTGACATATAAAGAAATTGAAATGTAGGACATGGGTTCTTCAGGATTACGTAGATTACCATTAGCATATTTTAGACAGGAATTTCAGTCTCCTGTTGTCATTCCTGTGCATTTTCAACTACATTACGCTTTCCTGGAGGACAGGGATCTTGCTTTCATCCTGTATCTTCAGCAATGCTTGGCATAGTCCTCTGGTATTACATAAATATTTAGTGAATCATCTTTCTATGAACGTAAGCATCTCAGTTTGTCAGCATTCTTCCAAATTCTCAGTTCTTACCTAGAACTGAGCCATTTGGACAAAAGTTGTCCATGTGGACCTGCTCACATGTATTATGGGGGATGAAACTGACATCTTTAGGAAATCATTGGGAGAAATCACTCAAACAAGACATCTCTCTGTGCCCAGGAGGAAAACAAAGAACACCCATTTGGCTTTTTACATACAAATGAAAATAAGACCCATAAGTCAAAGTAAATCATCATTCAAAAAGTAAAGCTGCCCCAAATTGTGCAAGAGGACACAGTGTGTGATCTGTGATACATAAAGTTAGTAAAGATGTTTGGCTCACCAGAGAATCATTTTCACAATGGTTCTTTCAAAACTATGTTCCTGATGTCAGACACTTTCACCATAATGTTTCATTACTTAATGAAGTAGAAGTCAGGGCCTTGTTATTTCTGGACAATTCCCAAGCTTACTCTTCAACTTAATCACTCTCCAGTGAGGATGGACAGATAAAAGGCATTTTCTGGGCTAGGGATGCAGTTCAGTGGTAGAATGATTGTTTAGCATACATGAGGCTCTGGGTTCAATCCTCAGCACTACAAAAAACTGATTGTCTTTCCTCTAAACACCTCAACCTTAAATCATCCAATCAGTCAAGGTATGATCCTGAGCTGCAAACAACTTTATAGGTGGAAACAACTTGTAGAGAATATTATAAGTTTGAATAAGTTCATGATGAGCAAGATGAAGAAAGAAATTAAAGCCCACAACAAAAACGCTGTAAGTTTTTTAGTCCACTCTGAAATTTTAATAAAAATTGTTGATTTTGTTTTCCTTTTTTTCTCCATTTATTGGTAAATGTTGGTGGGGTACAGAGTAATACAGCATTGGCTTTTCCTATTATGCAATTATTACATCACAATGGTTTTGTTTTGTTTTTGTTTTGTTTTGTTTGCGGTACTGGGGGTTGAACCCATGGCCTTGCACCTGCATGCTTTGCAGGTGCTGGACTACTGAGCTGCGCCCCCAGCCCCCCCTTTTTTTTTTTTTACTTTTTGAGACAGGGTCTTACTAAGTTATGCAGATTGCCTCTGGTCTTGAACTTGTGATCCTCCCACCTCTGCCTCCGAGCCTCTAGGATTACAGGCATGCACCACCGTGCCCGGCACAATGCTGTAAATTTTAATTGAGCAGAAATAGGATGGAATAAAACAAATAATAACTGTAACAAATGCATATGACTCTTTGCTGAAAGGAACCTGAATATGATCTTGAAAGCTTACATATTAATATAAAGATTTCCTCAACTCAGTGGCTTAATCAACTTATTTATCATGGTTCAGGAGACTGGAAGTCTGACATCAGGGTGAAAGTATGTCAGAGTTCTTAGGGGGGACATTGTTCCTGGTTTTATGCTCACATGATCATACCCTGGTGTGGACATTCAAAGAGAAGGAACCATCTGGTGTCTCTTTCTCTTTTATAAGGGCATTGATTGCATCATGGGGGCTCCACAATCATATTCTCATGTAAACCTAATTCCCTCCCAAAGACCTGACCTCCAAATACCACCACATTCAAGATTTGGGCTTCAGTGCTGGTGGAGAAGGGAAACAACACAAACATTTGATCCAGAGCAGCTTAGAAAAGAGGAATTATAGATATTTTTCGAGAGATATGGGGAATTGGAAACTAACTTGGAAGAATGTAAGATGTGGTTAAATGTGAATGAAGAAGAAGAAAAGGATTGCCTCCAGAAAAAGCGAAGTTGTGATTACAAAGGAAGTTGTTTGAAAGAGTAGCAACTCACAAAGAACAAGACTGCTGAATTTAAACTGCCTGCTATAAGATAGATTCAATTACCTCATTGATTTTGTTAATGCTACAATTGAAATTGAAAGATTCCATTTCATGCTAGAAGTGCAATAAATAGTAATCAACACAGAGTTCCCAAGTGGATTCAGTTCTAAAATTGAAATAAACACCAAATAAAGATATCAACACTCTTATGTTCATTGCTGGCTGGGATTTAGCTAAGTTGGTAGAGCACTGCTCTGCAGTCTCTGAGTTCCCAAGTTCGATTCCCAGCACCGCAAAACTGGGAGAAGGACGTGGCAATCCACTCCCGAGGTAATCTTGAAACAGTCAGCCTATAAGGCTATGAGTTGGATATGACTCGACACCACCTAACAACAACAACAACAACAATGTTCATTGCAGCATTACTCATACAGCCTACATATAAAATTGGTAGCTTTTGAAATCAAGGCCCCATAATATTAAGGAGTTATGGCTTTGATAGGCTGGGGTTTTGCTTAGTTGGTACAGTGCCATACTGCATTCTGAGGACAGGGATTCACGCCCCAGCACCACAAAAATGGGAGAAGGACATGGCAATCTACTCCTGAAGCAATCTTGAAACAATCAGCCATTGAAAACCCTGTGAATATCACTATGAGTTGGACCTGACTCGACGACACCTACCAACCTATGACTTTGATTTCCAATTCTAGTGAGATGATTTCTAAAAATACCTATATTGTGATATAACTCATAAATCATACAATTTACTCATTTAAAACATAACATAAGTCAGTGGGCTTTAGTATTCAAGAAGTAATATAACCAGCATGTCAACTAGTTATAGAATATTTATATTACTCAAAAAAGGAACATTGAATTCTATAGCTTTAACTTCTCATTTCTCACCAACTTGCACCTTATCACCACTACCAACCCTAGCAACCAACTTCTGTCTATATACATTTGCTTATTCTGGACATTTCATATAAATGGAATTATAACAATATGTGATCTTTTATGCCTTCATTAAGCATAATGAAGAATGTTTTCAAGCTTCATCCAGGCTAGTAGCATGTGTCAGTATTTCATTCTTTTTTATTGCTGACTAATATTCCACTGCATGGATATACCACATTTGTTTATCTTTTTGTGTTCATGGGGTTTTTTTCTACTTTGGGGCTATTATGAATATTGCTTCTATGAATATTCATGCAAAAATTTTGTATGGACATGGTTTCATTTCTTTTACATATATATTTAGAAGTATAATTATTGGATCATATGTAACTCTACATTTAATCACTTAAGAAACTGCCAGGTTATGTTTTCCAAAGCGAGTACCCCATTTTATAGTCTTACCAGCAATCTATGAAGGTTTTCCTTTCTCCACATACTTGCTACACTAGTTATTTAGTATCTGTCTTTTTTTATTTTATCATCCTAGTGAGGTGAGGCGGGCTGGGATTTACCTCAGTTGGTAGAACGCTGTGCTGCAGTCTCTGAGGTCCCAAGTTCAATTCCCAGCACTGCAAAAATGGGAGAAGGACCTGGCAATCCACTCCCAAGGCAATCCCGAAACAGTCAGCCATTGAAAACCCTATGAGGGTCGCTACGAGTCGGATACCGCCTCGATGGCATCTAACAACAACAACAACAACCATTACATAATGTTTAAATCTGATTAAACATATTTATTTCTTCAAACATTTGTCATTCCTTCATAGTGAAAACTTTCAAAATCATTTCTTCTAGTTTTTTTGTAATGTACATTACATTATTATTATAAATATTTCTCATTGAGCTTTGATTTGCTTTTTCTGAAATTTTTCTTGTTTTTGAGTTCTAATTTTATTCCATTGTTATCTGATAACGTAGAGGGGATGACTTCTACTTTTTTGTATTTGTTGAGGCCATTTTTGTGGGTTAAAATGTGTTCTATCTTAGAAAAAGTTCCATGAGGTGCTGAGAAAAATGTGTATTCCTCATCAAATGAATAGAATATTCTGAAGACATCTGTAAGCTTGTCTAGGGTATAATTCAAGTGTGTTATTTCTCTGCTGATTTTTGGTCAAATAAATAACTTAATGATGCACCTCAAGCTCTTAGAAAAAGAAGAATAAACAAAACCCAAAGCCAGTAGATGGAAAGAAATAATAAAGATCAGAACAGAAATTAATGAAACGGAGACTAAAAGAACAATAAAAAGCATTGATGAAACAAAGAGCCAGTTCTTTGAAAAGATACAAGATTGACAAACCCTTAGAAAAACTAGCCAAAGGAAAGAGATGAAAGACTCAAATCAAGAAAATTAAAGATTAAAAAGGGAACATTACAACAGATTCTAATGAAATTCAGAGAATCATTAGGGAATACTTTGAAAAACTGTATTCTAAAAACTGGAAAACTTAGATGAGATGGATAAATTCCTAGACACATATGACCTGACAAAATTAAGTCAGGAGGATATAAACAACTTAAACATACTTATAATGAATAAAGAGATGGGAGCAGTAATAGAGTCTCTCAACAAAGAAAAGCCCAGGACCAGATGGATTCACTGCTGAATTCTATAAAACCTTAAAGAATTAACACCAGTGCTTGTCAAATTATTCCACAAAATACAAATGGAAGGAAGGAACACTACCACACTCATTCTACGTACAGCAGAAAGCAAGGCCCATCAGAGAGGAAGAATCAACCAAACACCAGCATTAATTAGAGAAAGAGGTTTCATTGCAGGTGGAGCAACAACTGGATTTCTGGTACCAAAAGGCTGTGCTCCCCAAGTTATTCCTTCCTGTCTCTTATATAGGACTTTCAGACTAGTAGGCAAAGGGATCTGTGTGTATCTCTCTGATTGGTTACATGAAACAGTCTGCAGGTGTTACCTAGCAATCCAAGCAGAAAGCAGAAAGTCCTTGACCACAATTCTTTGAAAAAAAAAAACAACTTTTAGATAACTTTTAGATACCGGGGGCTATGTCCATATGGGAAGGAATTTATTGTAGCACCTCTGTGACCAGAGAGAGGAGCTCCTGGCATTCCCAAGATGAGCAAATGCTATCCTATTCTTTGATTAAAGGAGTGGGGAATAAAAACTCCTGAGTCTTAAAGCAGCCAAGTTTGCTGTGGTTTAATTAAGTTTTCCTTTTTTATATCATATCTTTTCTTCCTCATATCATACGTGAAGCCAGTATTACCCTCATAGCAAAACCAGAGAAGAATACACCAAAAAAGGAAAACTATTGACCAATATCCCTAATGAAATTAGATGCAAAAATCCTTAATAAAATACTTGAAAGTCAACTTCAACAACATATTAAAAGATCATCTATAATGATTAATTTACATCATCCCAGGGATGCAAGGCTGGTTCAACATATGCAAGACAATAAACATAATACAACATATAAATTGACTCAGAAACAGAAACCACATGATCCTATGAATAGATGTAGAAAAGGCCTTCAAAACAAAGTAGAACATCCTTTTCTGATAAAAATCCTTCAAGAACCTAGGAATTGAAGGAACACACTTCAACATAATAAAGGCAATATATGAAAAACTCATCACGAACATCATACTAAATGGGTAAAAACTGAAAGCATTTCCCCTAAAATCAGGAACAAGACAAGGGTGTCCACTGTCTCCACTGGTATTCAATGTAGCAATTGAACTGTTAGCCACAGCAATAAGAGAAATAAATAAAATGGATCCAAGTAAGAAAGGAAGAAGTCAAATTATCCCTATTTGCACACCTCATGTTCCTATATTTAAAAGACCCAAAAAACTCCACCAGAAAGCTCTGGAGCTGATAAACACTTTCAGCAAAGTAGAAGGATACAAAATTAACATAAAAATCAGTAGCTTTTCTTTATACCAATAAAGACCAGGCAGAGAAAGAAACCAGGAAAACAATCTCATTCACTATAGCTTCAAAACAAATAAAATATCTGGGAATAAACCTAATCAACAAGGTGAAAGCTCTCTACTTTAAAACACTAAAGAAAGACACCAGAAATTGAAAACATCTCCCGTGCTCATGGATTAGAAGAATTAATATTGTGAACATGGCTATATTACCAAAAGCAATATACAGATTAAACACAATCTTCATCAAAATCCCAATGACATTCTTTACACAAATAGAGAAAGCAATCCAGAAATTCATTTGGAAGCACAAAGGATGCCAAATCACTAAAGCAATCTTAACCAGAAAGAACAATGCAGGGGGCATCACAATTCCTGATTTCAAATTATACTACAAAGCTATAGTAACAAAAACTGCATGGTACTGGTACAAAAGCAGACATGTAGACCAATGGAACAGAATGTTGTTGTTGTTGTTGTTGTTGTTGTTGTTGTTGTTAGGTGCCACCGAGTCAGTATCCGACTCATAGCGACCCTCACAGGGTTTTCAATGGCTGACTGTTTCGGGATTGCCTTGGGAGTGGATTGCCAGGCCATTCCCCCATTTTTGCAGTGCTGGGAATTGAACTCAGGACCTCAGAGACTGCAGTGCAGTGCTCTACCAACTGAGCTAAATCCCAGGGTCCAAAAATAAACCCATGCAGCCAAAGGGTGCCAATAATATGAGTTGGAGGAAAGATACCCTTTTCAACAAGTGGTGCTGGAAGAACTGGATATCCTCATGCAGAAGACTAAAATTAGATCTCTTTCTGTCTCTTGCATTGTAAAAATATCAGTTCAAAGTGGATCAAAAACTTTAATATAAAACCTGAAACTTTGAAACTTGTAGAGCAAAACACAGGGGAAACACTTCAAGACATAGGCATAGGCAAAGACTTTCTGAATCCCACCCCAAAAGCACAGGAAACCACGGTATTGTCAAATAAGATTGCATGAAATTAAAAACTTTTGCACATCAGAGGACACAATTATCAGAGTGAAGGGACAACCTACAGAATGGGAGAAAATATCTGCCAGCTATACATCAGACAGGGGATTAATATCTAGAATATAAAAAGAGCTCAGAAAATTAAACACCAAAAATCAATGTATCCAATCAAATAATGGGCAAAAGAACTGAACAGAGGCTTCTCAAAAGAAATAGAAGTGAATTCCATATATGGAAATGTCATAATGAGATGCATTGAGTTATACATTTAAAATTACTAATAAACAAATAAATAAAATTACTTTTAAGTTTTGAGATCTCAGTCACTCCCGCATGACTCTCCCACAGCTACTCAGATGTCAGCCTTGCTAGCTCTGCCCTGTCTATCTACCTTCAAAAATCCTAAGGGCAACTCTTGCCACCCTGGGTCCCAATGAACTTCCTCTCACCTGTGGTAATGTAGACCCCCTCCAACTCTCCCAGTCTGCTTTCCAAGTCTGGGACAAAACCCAGCCCCCAGGGAAGCACAGGCTCTGACTGCTCTACTCCTGCTGAACGCCTCTGGGTTCCCTCTGCTGTTATGCCCTACACCCAGGGATCTGCCTCTCCCTGCCTTGAAGACTCAGAGGAGCTGAATTCCCCTGAATGAGACCATCCCCCAAGACAAACATTCTCAAGAAACTGGCCATTTTTTGGGGAAAGGTTCCCAGAGACCTGGAGGACGGGTCATCTTTCAGGTCGCTTCCTTTGCCTACATTTTCCCTCAATGTATATACCACTGCTCCAGATTGTAAGACTATACTTACGTTTCTATGCCTTTTGGTTAACATGATTTATTTTTCCTATTTTAGGTGAAGCTTTCATTTGATGATTTACTGGCCTTTACCTATTAACCTCAAAGCTTTCCTTACAGGTCATTCACTGACCTTTCACAATATAATATCCTGTTCTCATTTGAGCTATTCCCCTTTATACTTAATATGACCATTTACTTCTAAAATGCCTGTTATACTTGTACCAGGGTTTCTCTATTGTAATTCTGCATGTCTCCTAACCTTAGTCACCAAGAGGCAGGCTGCATGCCCATGCCCAACCCCCAAGTGCCTAAATAAATGTGACAAGGGACACTTTTTTCATAACTCCTTATATTCTCTCTCACAAATGAGTAAATCTCCCTTGATTCGTAAAGACTTACCTCTTAAATATCCTGCAACCAGATCCTTTTTATAAAAAGACAGAACACTTTTGAGCCAGGTGCCGTGGCACACACCTGTAATCCCAGCAGCTCGGGAGGCGGAGGCAGGAGGATCGCAAGTTTGAGGCCAGAGGCAGTGTGCGTAACATAGCGAGACCCTGTCTCAAAAACTGAAAAAATGGGCTGGGGATGCAGCTCAATGGTCCAGCACTTGCAAAGCATGCAAACGCGAGGCCCTGGGTTCAACCCCAGTACCACAGACACAGAAAAATAGTCAGAACGCTTTTAACCATTTTCCTATTTATGAGGTTAACTCAGACATGATACTTCTAACTAATAAAACAAAACTCCCTCAAATGGGAGATACTTCTTTTTTTTTTTTTTTTTTTTTTGTGGTACTGGGGGTTGATCCCGGGGCCTCACGCCTGCATGCTTTGCAAGTGCTGGACCACTGAGCTGCACCCCCAGCCCATTTATTTTTTCCTTACTTTCTGAGACAGGGTCTTGCTAAGTTACGCAGACTTCCTCTGGTCTCGAACTTGCGATCCTCCTGGCTCCACCTCCCAAGCCGCTGGGATTACAAGCGTGCGCCACTACGCCCAGCTGGAGATACTTCTTTAGAAACTTCCCTTGACAAATCAAGAAAATCACCCTTTAGCCACTTAACCTGGCTAGAACAATAAACCCAGCACCTCCACATCCAGGATCTCAGGAAAGGAGATCTTACTGCCTCAAAATCAAACATCCTGGTTTTTCTCTTTAATTACCAAATTGGCTTATAGATAACTAAGTGCTCAACTTTTAAATTTTGCTTTGGGGATTTTCAGCAACATGGGTAAAAATAAAAAATTCATAAGGACCAAAAAGGTAATTATGGGCAATAAAATAAGCCTAATTAATATAGATGACACAACTTTGCTTGCTGAAACTGAAGAGGATATGAAATATTTACTGCTGAAGTTCAAAGAACACAGCCTTTGGTATAGATTGCACCTCAACGTCAATAATACAAAAATCCTTACAACTGAGTCAGTAAGCAACTTCATGATAAATGGAGAAAAGATTGAGGTTGCCCAAGATTTTGCTTTACTTGGTTCTGCAGTTAACACCCATGGAAGGAGCAGTCAGATAATCAAAAGATGTACTGCATTGGGAAAAGCTGTTGCAAAAGATCTCTTTAAAGTGTTGAAAAGTAGAGATGTCACATTGAACACAAAGGTGCACCTGATTCGTGCCATAGTATTTTGTTGCATCATACGGTTGTGAAAGCTGGACATTGAATAAGAGAGACAGGAGAAGAATTGATGATTTTGAATTATGGTGCTGGAGACGAATATTGAATATACCACGGACTGCAAAAGAACCAACAGATCTGTCCTAGGAGAACAACCAGAATGCTCCTTGGAAGCAAGGATGGCTAGACTATGTCTTACACATTTTGGACATGTTGTCAGGAGTACAAATCTCTGGAGAAGGACATCATGTTTGGGAGAGTGGTAGGTCAATGAAAAAAAGGAAGACCCTCAACTACATGGATTGACAAGAGTGTCTGCAACAATGGGCTTAAACATAAAAATGATCATTGGTCTGGCAGAGTTGTAAAGTGTTTTGTTCTCTTGTATGTAGGGTTGCTATGAGTTGACCCGACTTGACAGCACCTAACAACAACAACAACAATAACAACAACAACAACAATTAATAGCCGTTAGTCCTAAAAAATACTATATTTCCGCATGCAAACTAAAACCTGCCCTCTCAGAGAAACCCCAGGCCAAAGAGATTCTTCAGAGGCCAATGCCAGCCTCCAACTCCTAATAAAATGGGGCTTTGCCACCTCTTCTGAGAGGACATCACTGTAAACAGTGATATCCTGCCCCCTAAACAGAGGACAAGTCTTCATTCATCTCTAATAAGAGCTGCCTTCGAGGACTAAAAGCTGCCCATGGTTTCCTAATGAGGCCCACCTCAACTACAGAAGACCATCAAAGAGCCTCTGGTAAAACCTAAATTGGCAGGTACAAATTTTAATTTCCTTTCCAGTACAGAGGGCTTCATTCTCTACCTTGATCAATTATCCAGGGCCTCTTTCTAAATAAACCTATATAACAACCAATATTGATAAAAATGCCCCAAACTAAAAAATACCTTTGAAATCTGTCTGGTTACCCACACATATAACAATAATGCATTTTATGGAGCCAGAAGGATATTTACCTAAGTGCCAAACAGAGGACTTTATTATAAGTTACTGGTAAAGTTCTTCTGCCAAATACATAGCCATCAGACTGTACATTGAAGCAGGCTCCCAAAGAAAGATCCTCCCCTCAGATAAGCTGGTGTTTCCTTATTAAAGCACTGTTTTTTCAGCTGAAGAATTCTTCACTCATTACAAATAATGTGTGGGAATCACTTTGGTTTCTTACAAATGACCTGGTGAACTCTGCTAATGGCATATCTGTTTCAGCTTCAAAGAACTGCCTACTACATACAATGTTTATCTCTTTGCTCCAGCCTGGAGGAATTTAAGTCCTGCCCTTCTCTTCCTGTATGATAGAAGAGGTAACTGAACACTTGACCACTCAAGCTTCTTTTGTTTGTGGCTCAGTTTTTGGAAATGCTTTTACTGAATCAAGTACCAGTATTAATAAAGTCCTTCTTCAGCCTCAGGTCTCTCTTATTCCCTTTGGAATTCAGCAACAACTGTACTAAAAACCTAGAGACAAGGGCCTTCCTTGAATGAGTTTCTTCTCAGATAGAAGAGCCCCCTATCAGGTCCCTTGATACTCCCATTGCTTAATAACACTTGTTCTCTGTGAGTCTTCATAGCCTCAAGATAAAATTATCTACAATAAGACAAAAAGTTCCAGGCACATTATAGAAAGGATATGGGAAAGTTATGGAAATTGAAATTTAAGAAGGACAGAAAAATAAAAGAAGTTGCTTATGTAAAGAAGGAATTCAATAAAGAAAAATTTTGCTCCAAGACTGGATAGATAAATAAAAAGATGGGGCAAAATCCAGAAAGATTAAAGTAGCAGAAGATTTGAAAAGGAAAAAATTATAATGGAATGGCTCCAAAGAAGATGACATCAATATTGTCCCCCATACCCCATTCCCATATCCGTAACAACTCTCTTCTAAATGCAAAGAGCTTTTCAGCTGGTATCTTTACCACTAACTCTTGTCATTACTGCTAAAATTGACAGCGGGACAACAGGGAAAAAAATGATTTTATCCCTTGTTGGGTGACCTTTTCATAATCTTACTATTATTTGCTCTCTACCTAATTTGATTTCTGAGAACTCTGTGGCCCCTGCTCTTTTCCTCTGACAGGTAAAAATCCTAAACCCCTGACTTTCATAACTCAAATCATTTTGTGCTCTCTTGAACTCCTCACCCTTCTCAGTTTTGCCTCTGTGGAGGTAAACTTGTTACAAAGCTCTTCCTTTACTCAGACTCCACCCCAAGCTTCAAGGCAGATTCTTTGCGGGATCAATAGGTATCTTTTCTTTCCTACTAATTGCTTCTGGACTTATACTTCAAAGTGCTCGTTACTAACTTAATTATCAATATGTAAATGTTGGGGGTATAGCTCAATGGTAAAACATTTGACTGCTAAAAAGGAATGCCTGTACATGTTCTTTAAAAATATTACTCTTTTTTTTTTTCACTAAATTACGCTAACCGCCTCTGGTCTTGAACTTTTGACCCTCCTGCCTCTGCATACGGAGTGGCTGGGACTACAGGTGTGCACCACAGCACAACAACAAAAACCTCTTAAAACAGGCCTCAAACATTCACAGACAGTTGTCAATTTCCTGGGGATCCTAGGTTTCTCAGCTTCATTAGATATCCTGGCTTTACCCCCTTATTAAGCCATTAGTCATGTTCCTATTAATTTTAGGTTTAGTGGATGTTTATTAAATAGCTAATTTCATACAGAACCAGATACAAGCCATAACCAACAGCCATAAAAAAACAAACAACAACAACAAAAACCTTGTTACTGTTAGTCCCTAGCCACCAGCATGCCATTAGGTATCAACCCCTTCCTCCAAACCTACAGTAACCTTTTTACTTACAGGAGTCTTGGTGCCCCAGCTCCACAAGAAGTAACTTGAGAGGACATCTTCTCACCTCCCTTTTAAAATAAAAACAGATGGGAATATAAGGGTTCCAAGCAGGGCACAATGGTGCACGCCTATAATCTCAGAGGCTCGGGAGGTGGAGGCAGGAGGATCACAAGTTCGAGACCAGAGGCAGTCTGCGTAACTTAGAGAGACCCTGTCTCAAAAAGTAGTAAAAAATGGGCTGGGGTGCAGCTCAGTGGTCCAGCCCTTGCAAAGCATGCAGGTGTGAGGCCCTGGGTTCAACCCCCAGTACCGAAAAAAAAAAAATATATATATATACATATATATATATATATATATATATATATATATATATATATGTGGAGAAGGACCTGGCAATCCACTCCCAAGGCAATCCCGAAACAGTCAGCCATTGAAAACCCTCTGAGGGTCGCTATGAGTCGGATACCAACTCGACGGCACCTAACAACAACAACTATATATATATATATATATATATATATATATACATGGGTTCCACTGAACAACATGGCTGTGAGGAGGGCCTCCTTCCCTCCCCCTAGGAAAATTGTTTACAGGCTAATCTGCCAATAACCCAGGAAAATACTGCAGCTCCTAAAGCAACAAAGTACCTGGAGTCAGGTTTCTGAGAACTTGCAGTACATACCCTGAACATGGGATAAAAGAGGCAGAAGGACAAGGCAATCAGGAGGACCATAGACCTGGAGAACTTGAGAGAGAGCCAGGGAAACACACTGTTCCAGATATCGCTCTCCCATCCCTTTCTGCTGTCATGTATAAAATCCTACCCCTGAAAGCCATAAATTGCTGACACATTTTGGCCTCAGTCAAATGAAATAAAAGCTAATTAGCATACACTTAAGCGTTATGGGGCTGGGATTTAGCTCAGTGGGTAGAGCGCTGCGCTGCAGTCTCTGAGGTCCAGAGTTCAATTCCCAGCACCGCAAAAGTGGGAGAAGGGCCTGGCAATCCACTCCCAAGACAATCCCGAAACAGTCAGCCACTGAAAACCCCATGAGGGTCGCTATGAGTCGGATACCGACTCGATGGCACCTAACAACAACAAGCGTTATGGGTTACTTTGAGTTTGCCCTCTGATGCCCCTAACAAAATTATAATCCATTCAGCCAGGCACCACAGGGCATGCCTCCTGAAGCAGGAGATTCATAAATTCAAGGCCAGAGGCAATTTACGGAGACCACGTGTCAAAAAAAATTTTTGGAAGCCCCTTATTCTCTGTTTATATTTTCAATTCCCTAAATTTCTTTCTCTTTCTTTCTTTCTTTTTTCTTTTTTTTTTTTGTTTTTGGTTCTGAAGTAGACTCCCAAGGAAAGAGCCACCTCTCTTCTGGCGCCAAGCCTTACTAAAGCATTGTCTATTAAAAGACTTTGGTTCAGCTGAAGGTACTTACCTTGTTACAAATAATGTCTGCAGAAATCATTTTTGTTTCTTACAAATGACCTCGTGAACTCTGCTAAAAACATAGCTGTTTCAGCTTCATAGAACGGTTTACTACATACAATGCATATCTCTTTGCTCCAGCCAGAGGAACATTCCTCCAACCTTGCTTTGTCCTCACACCATTATCATTTTTGTGAGCCTTAACCCCGCAGGGACCCAACAAGAGGTACAAGATTCCTTTATTCAGGGCTCACTCTTTGGAAAGGACTCCACTGGGCTAATGCACAAGTGTAATAAGCTCTCCTGAACTTGCCTCCAGGTTTCTCTCTCTCTTTTTTTTTTTTTTTTTCAGTACTGGGGGTTGAACCCAGGGCCTCGCGCCTGCATGCTCTGCAAGAGCTGGACCACTGAGCTGCACCTCAGCCCATTATTTTTCTTTTACTTTTACGCAGACTGCCTCTGGTCTCGAACTTGCGATCCTCCCGCCTGCGCCTCCCTAGCCGCTGGGATTACAGGCGTGCGCCACCACGCCCGGCCGCCTCCAGGTTTCTCTAGCCTCATTTTCAGGGCTCACTCTTTGGAAAAGATTCCACTGGGCTAATGCACTAGTGCAATAAGCTCTCTTGAACTTGCCTCCAGGTTTCTCTAGCCTCATTTATCCCACAGCAATATAGAGGCTGAACCCAGGGCCTTGTGCATACCTTACAACAGCCCTACCACAGAGCTATATACCTCTAGTATATTTTTTATTTTTTATCTTGAGACTAAATTATGCAGGCTGCTTCTGACCTCGAAGTTAGGATCCTCCTGCTTCAGCCTCCTGAGTTGCTGGAATTACAAGTGTGTGCCACCATGTCTGGCTCCTAATTTCTTTAAACGCACTGAGGATATTGACTTTACACTCTTCTTACTCACTTCAGGTTGTTAGAACAAAATGATTTCCACTGAGAGCCCTGTAAACAACAAAATGTATGTATTATTCTCAGTTCTGCAGGCTGGGAAATCCATAATCGAGATGCTAGCTAATTTGGTATACAGTGAGGGCCTGCTTCCTCATAGATGGTGCCTTTTCTCCAGTGCCTGGGAGCAAACCTAGGGCCTTGTGTGCACTGGACAAGGACCATGCCTCTAAGCCATATCCCCAGCCCAGATGGTGCGTTCTTGCTGTATCCTCCCATGGCAACCTCTTGCCATGCGACCTCTTTCATGAGGGCACGAATCTCACTTGTGGGGGCAGAGACATCACCTTGTATAGGTGTCACCTCCTGGTGCCATCAGGTTGTTGACTAGATTTCTACATGTGAATTTGGTGGAGGACAACATTCAGACCATAGAACGTTCCATGAGTGGGTGGAGGACCACATGCCTCCTTCGCACTAAGTCAGACTTTTCAGCGTCTGAGGTCTTTGGGAGCTTGCCTGTGCTGTTTCCCTTCTGCTGTCTCTCCCTCGAAGAGTTTTGTTGCCTCCCGTGTTTTGTTCTTAATTCTAATCTCACGTTTATTGGTAATTTACATGTGGAAACAGGCTGGAAATGACCAGGAGCCTCGCCCTCACGGTGGGGTGCTGCAGGTACCATAGCCAGCCACCTCTTTGCATCTGTGATGAAAGCCTTTGAGGGGAGACACTGATTGTCCTTCCATTAGGTGGGGTTCAGTGGCCACTTGGCTTCTCCACACAGAGATAAGAGCAGTGAGCCTAAACAGAATACACATCGGTGGAGCCCAGAAATTAGAGAGAAAATGGTCAGTCTGAACACATGTCCAGTGAAACAAAAGAGAAACTCATCAGATTTTCCAAGTCTCTGTAATAGCAGGGGAAACGGTCGTGCCAAAACGGCAAGTAATAAAAGAAGCCTATAAAAGAGTAGTCATATGGTGTACGGTGCCCTGGGCCCTCCCCTCCACCACGTGCTAGAGCTGATCAGAGCTCCTCACACGAAGCCATGCCTTGTGGGTGTGGGCCAGGAGGTCCCAGAATCGTGGTCAGTAGGGTACCACTCAGAGAAATCTGGAAAACCACTGTGTGGGGAAATTCTCGTGCCCATGCAGGGATCCCGGCAGAAGCTGAACCCCAAAGAAATGGAGGAAGGTCCTCTGGCATCATAACCAGGGGACGAGAGCCCAGGAGAGCTGCCCCCGCTGGATTCCATGGCTGCCTGCCCAGAAGTGAGCTCCTTCTCTTCCCTGGATCTGCCCCCTTGCGCCCCCTGGTGGTGGCTCCGCCTTCTCCCACTCATCCCCAGTCCTCTTCATCCCCACCTGCTTACTGCACCCCACAGTCACCAAATGCTTCTGTCCCTGACTCGCACTACAGTGGGTCCCCTCTTCTCCACGCCTGAGCCCCTGCCCCAACCCCAGCCTGGGACCAGTTTTCTTCTACCTGCCCTGGCTGTTTTCCCACTGTCCTCACAGGGACAACAGTAGCAATTAGAGTTCGACAAGACCATTCCTCTAAGACATAGCCGCTTGTCCTACCAACAAGGGATATGGAAATTTTCAGAGTCCCCCATGGGGCAAACCCTCAGTGTTATCTGCTCTGCAGTCCAGAGGACAGGCTTTCTCCCTCAGATTAAACGCACACTAGATGAGCCGCCAGGGGGCAGCGCTGGGCTAGTGTAGAAATTTACAATTACTCCTTTCTTACCGCAAAACTGTATAATATTTGGTAAACACAGATAGATAAAGGACAAGATAAAAATCAACTAATGTCCGGTACTGTAATGAATCACAACAGTATGGTATTTCGTTCACAGTATTTTTCCGTTGAACGAAATACAAATAAAAAATTTTAAATAAAAGGCTTAACTGCATAGTAAATTCTTTCTAATTTGTAACAAAATCCTGTGAAGAGCAGTCCAAGATAATAAATATTCTCTCATGGCATTATTTTCTAATGTTTATTGTTTAAAAAAAATATGGTCTGGGAATTTAGCTTAGTGGTAGAGTGGACCCGTGTCATACACAAGGACCTGGGTTCCACCCACAGCACCACAAAAAGCAATAACGAAAACCAAATATGGACATCAGAAGGCTGAGGAAGGATTTTGAGCTCAAGGCCTCCCTTGGTTACATAGCGAGACCCTGTCTATGTGGCTTTAGATTTTAAGTGTCCCCCAAAAGCTGTAAGTTAAAGACTTGACCACCAGCCTGTAGTGCTATTGTGAGATGGGAGGAACCTTTGGAATGTGAGATGTACTGGAAGGAAATTAGGTGATCGGGGGTGTGCCATGAACGGAATATTGGGATCCCAGCCCCTTGTTCTCTGTCTCTCTGCTTTCTGACCACCATAAGGTGAGCAGCTTTGGTCCCTTACATGTTCCCTGCCATCATGTTCTGCAGTGCCACAGGCCCAAAAGCACCAGAGCCAAACCACAACGGACAGAAAGCTGGGAAACCATGGGCCAAAATAACTGTTTGCTCTTTATAAATTGAT